>VWPW01026358.1:0-17766 GCA_013389825.1 Crypturellus undulatus | reverse complement strand
CGCGGCTGGAGGAGAGGCAGCTCCAAGGCAGGACAAGAGCACAGGAAAAACGAGCTCGAGGGGACCCCAGGGGACAACGGGAGGCACCAGCAAACCGCAGCAGGAGACGCGCCGGGAGCGCGAACGGAGCGAGGAGCAGCCGCCACCGCCCGGGCAGGGCTGCAAAGAGCGCACGCGGCCAGGACGCCTAGTAATAAATTTATTATATTTTATTACATATTCCCCTTTTTTCCACTTAATCCCAGTTCCTCATATTCAAACTCTTCTTTCTGAAAGAAAATGATTTTTAACATAAAAATATAAATTCTGCATATTAAAAGTGCATACACCTTGAATAATAAAACATACAAATAAATAATAAAGGCATTGACACAGTCTCATGCACTTGTCCTCAAATAATTTAAAATTTATGGTACAATGTTCAATCCCAAGTAAGACAGCCTGCTTTCCAGATTACTATACAGTTCAAAAACATTAAAATACAGAAGAATATCAAAGGTGTGGGCAAGCCCCACGTCCCAGTATCGGTGTACAGTGATGTGACATGCAGTTTTTAGAACTGTAGATATTCCAGTGTAAAATCTGACATTGTGTCCAGAAGAGAAACTGCATTTGTAATAGGGCTTAAAATTCAATTTTAACCAATGGTGAGGCACAGTTGGTGAGCAAATCTGTACAAATTAATTCTTGGAAGGCCACAAGAAAATAATCTAGCCACTTGTAGCCTGTATTTCCTTGTGTCACCCTACCCAAGGCAATGTAGCACCTAAGAATGTTCTTATTGCACTGCACAAATGCCATTCAACCCTGACACTAACCTCCTCACAACATGTTTGTGCTGCAGGGCCTAGAGTGAAACAATTCGTGTTTACACTTAGTTTTAATCTGTGTCTTTTAAAAAACACTATTTGCAGATAAATTGAGTGCTATCGCCTTTAAAAAAAATGGACTTCCTAAACCTTTAGACCTAATATGGATATTGTACAAGCCTTCATGTACCTTTATTTTACAAAGTAAAGCTCCTAATAGTAAACGCTTTATGGTGCTTTGATTAAGAAAACCATGTCAGACTTTCATCTCACCACAGATTAAAACTAAATTTCAGTTGCCTCCACAGATAACATTAGATACTGCCAAATTATTTTGGATTAGTAGGAAAACAACAAAGATACAAAAAGAATTACAGTAAAATTACTTGGAATGTAATTCCGAGACGCTCCCGGCGAGCGCGGTCCCCGGCGGGGGGACAGGGGACACTGCGGCCGTGGGGAGCGGGGCCCACGGAACCCCCTGGCCCAGCGGCCGGGCCATGAAACCGGCCGTGGGGACAGCGAAGCCACCGGCGCGCCCGGCCTCGGGGTCCGTCCGCAGTGCTCCCGTGACCGCCTCGTCCACAGCGGTGCCACGGAGGGGCACAGAAAACAGCAGGCTACGGACCGAACACCGACCGGGCTACCCCTGCTCAAAATAAGGAAAAAAGAAAAGGAAAAAAAAAAGGAAAAAAAACGCAATACAATACAGAAAAACAGTTTGCTCTCACTCCAACATCTCAAACTCCTTCGACATTATGCTACACGCCAGTCTTGTCAGTAATCCAGAACTCCGCAAAGGAAAGAACCAGAGATGTGCAAAGAAAGCAGGACAGCAGGAACATGCTCCTCCGCACCGGCACGGCGGCAGAGCGGAGCCAGAGGCCCGGGAGCACGGCCCGGCGCCGCGGGATGTTGCATAGTTAGTACGTGCATGCACTGGGGATACCGCACGGACGGCCATGCAAAACTGCCCTAGAAAAATGGTTCATCATGCTCAAGTTTCAGCTTGGGAAAGCAACAGCTCTGCATCTAAAGAGGATGAGGGCACATACAGCGGGATAAGAGTACTGTAATTAAGCTGCTAATCCTCTGTCTAAAGCATCTGTCTTATTTAGCCATATTTAGTAAGTCGGAAAGGGTTAACGGTTTGTACATCTGAAGTGAGACACGAGTTACCAATTACTGTAGGCACCAATTTGTCTATCAAATGTGATTAATACAAATAAAAGGTGCCTCGTTAGTATATGCCATTGAAAATGTGCTTATAATTTGTATACTACAAACACTATTCAAAAAACACAGCCCAAAAAGGGTAAAAATAATTGTTTTAGGTGACTCCAGCAGTTATCTAGCTCTGGAATGAGGGTGCTACTTTCCTGCACCAAAAGGCTTATTCCAGGAAGAGGAACAAGTGTCGGACTAGAGATGTGGCAATCTATGAGTTCGGAATGGCCTGATGCACGTGAATCAATGCAAGGTTGATCAGAACCAGCTCACAACAGCTTCCAGGAGACCCGCTGCCTCCGGGGCCCACACGCGGAGCGGAGCCGGCACCGGCCTCCCTGCGCAGCCGCTCTTGGGGCGAGACGGGCCGCCTCTTTGGTTCCGAGCGCCCCACGTGGCGCTGCCTCCTGGGGCAGCTCCCGGCCCTCGGGTCGGTGCCATCCCCGGGGCCCACGCTGCTCCGCGTGCTGCGGAGCCGAGCCCTGACGCGGAGCGCACGCGCGTCCTCCCCAGCGCAGCCGCGGCCTGAGCGCCGCCGCGCAGCACCGCGGAGCTGCCCAGCACGTGCCGGACCCGAGGCGAGGGAGNCGCTGCTCCGCGTGCTGCGGAGCCGAGCCCTGACGCGGAGCGCACGCGCGTCCTCCCCAGCGCAGCGCGGTCCTGCGGCCGCCCCAGAGCAGCCGCGGCCTCCGCTGCCTTGAGCATCACCGTGCAGCACCATGGAGCTGCCCAGCATGTGCCGGACCCGACGCGAGGGAGGGCCCCGCGCAGCTCTCGCTGCCACGACGTCCCATCCTCCGTTAGGTGACACAACACAGACAGGAACGTCGGCACAGGGAAGAGCTAGGAAATAAGACTGCTGTAAAGGAAAGAGGAGACGGACGTTCCTCCTTCCCAAACGGCTTTCCAGAGGACCTGCAGTAAACTACGCTCCTTTATAGAAACATTTATCCTTCACCACTGACGCGCCCAAGGTTTTACAGGCACAGCCAAGCCCGACTGCTGTAAGGAACATCCTTCTTCCCTGCATCCACATCATCTGCCCTCTCCTTCGCAAGGAACTTCAGACTACTGGAAACCTGAGATACGGGAAAGCAGAGGGTACGGAGGGGCAGCAACGACTTCCCACGCTCAGTTACGGAGCGGACACAGACACGGAGCAGGGAGCAGGGAGCACACCTTCCCAGCGCTGGACAGTCCCGCTTCGCTCGTTTTGCCTGGGCTGCACCTCAGGTTCAGGAGGAACCCGAACGCGCTGACCGGTGCGGGGTGGATCTGGAGGCTCAGCCCTACGCAGCGTCCTGCCCGGCCTCAGCGGAGACCTCCCCGCGCCGGGGAGCAGCTCAGCCCCCTGGGACGGACAGAGACGCCCGGCAGGAGGAGGGCAGCCCCGCGCGTCCTCCTGGGGCCGCTCCGAGCTGTCTGCAAGGAGCCCGCGCACCACAGCCGGCGTCTGCACAGGGACCATATCCCACCCGGAGAGCCCGCAGCAGTGCTCCGGAGCTGCTTTCCACGGGAGCTGCCACCAACACACGGAAGAGCTGGATTAAAGACACCGCGGGAACGCAGGGTCTGATCCACTTGAACATGAGCACCTGCCACCCGGCGCTCTCCCTCCCGCTTTGTGCGGACAGGAGCTCCATGGCCACTCGTGTCCTGGTACAGACGGGACTGGCACTCGGCTAAGTGTAAACTTGGACATGGCTTCAGATTCCCTCCAGGAAAGGCATGCAATACAGGAACAAAACCCACCTCAAAAACCATAGACCAGCTTCCAGTTCATACTCTGTAAGACTTTTTCGGTGAATGACAGCATGGGGGAAATGTCATTCCATAAAAGTATCCTTTTGCAAACATCCTGTGGTAAAAAGCATAGAAAACTACATTCTGTCTATTAAAAGATACCAAACCAAGTCAGCAGTGGCTACCAGGATTACATTCTTTCTAGAAGAGTTGTTACAAGGGAAGAGTCAACACAGTGCAAGATCTTAATATAAATAAATCATTAAACAAATATTTCAATATCAACATTTCAGGGAGTAATTTTGGTAGTACAATGTGAAGTAAATTCTATCTGCTCTGCTCAATATAACAAAAAATAATCCAAAATATCCAAGTTATACATTTAAGAAGCTAGTTACATAACCTTTGCTTCTTGTTGCTGCATTAGATGAGAAGGAAACAATACATGGGAGAAGAGAGACACTGAGGCGAGGGTCACATTCGGGTTTTAAAATAGAGTCCAGGGCGCGTAGCCCAGCACACCGTAACAACATGCAAGCTCCTGGCATTGCTGCTGGGTTGCACGAAGGTGCTGCAGAACACAGAGCCGGGCCAGAACGGGGGTGCTCTGCAAAGGGCTCGCACTGCACGTGAGCGAGGGCTCCGTGGCACCCCCAGCTCAGCTCAGCACAGCTGCAGCCACGCGTCCTTCCTCCACGGTGACAGCTGCACCCGAAACACCTCCCCGAAACCCTGCTGCAGACGTGAGGTGAGCTGGGGACGCCGGGATCGAGGAGCAGCACCCCAAAACTGAGCAGCGTTTCCTGCAGGGTCCTCGACGCGTCAGCTCAAGAGGAGATGGAGCAGACTAGCTGACAACTGCTTGTTTGAGAGCCGTTTGTGACAGTGACAGAAAGGATTAAGAAATAAGGCTGTCCACAGGCTATGCCTTAAGCAGCTTAGCCAAATGAGGCTGTAGGACAGGCAAGGATCTCACTCAAAAGACAAGTGCGCACAGAGCACTGCCCAGCTGCTCTGTGTTGGAAGCTACAACACAGGTTGGTCTATTCATAACAGACACTGTTATTAATCATGTAGTGCATTCATAAATCAGAAAAGATTACACCTCTTAATCTACCTTTTAAAAGGACTATGTAAACAAAGATGGAACCAGATGTAGTGCTTGAACCCTGATAGAGACTGTCATCCAAACAGCAACCGAGAGCAGTTTTGGTGAAGCGCTATGGCAGCTAGACCTCCCAGAACATGAGAATGAGAAATACACACCAAGGAGGAGACCGGAGCACGGCACCGGGAAACGGGAAAACTGCTCCACAGCATTTTGGTAGAGCCCCTCCAACCTGCACGAAGAGGCTTGTTCAAAGCATGCTCAGAGAAGGCAGAGAAGACAAGACAACACTTGACTTAATCTAAGCATTACTCCTATAGATAATAGATGCTATATTCACAGCACTACAAATCTGAGCACATTAGAAAATGCTTCTTCTCAGGAGTTTAATGACAGAGGTCCTATCAGCACCGTTCTGGTGCACGAAGATAGCTGTCTCCTATGGTACTGTAACAATCTTCCACCTTGCACTTTCACAGACACTAGCAGGCAACCAGCTGTTCTTAGTGTAATACTTCAAAATGGGAGAAAGCAACTAGAGAGGGACGGGGCAGAGGTCATCTTAGGTATGGATAGAGTTAAACTCTTTGTAGATACAGCAACAAAAAATGCTACTCACTTTATAAACACACTTTCCTCTGTTGGAATAAAAAAAAAGAAACACGCAAAACAAACTTACACACACATACGCGCATGGACACACAGGTACCTTTCTGGATCTGTCCATCCACTAATGCTAGTCCCTCCTATACCGGCTGAGTATATACCTGAGAAACAACATTAGTGTTGAGATATTGCCCTTTAAAAAGCTTGAAAAAAATGGAGGGGAGCAGGGAAAGAGGGTTGAGAGAGAGCATAAAGAAGCAGCAGTCTCTCCTTTTCAGTTTCCTCAGCATCCTTCACAGCTCGGAACGAGGCCAGACACGAGTGTGGACACAGCCTGCTCAGAACAAGACCAAAGGAATATCAGTTCACAGCTCTACAAAGCACACTAGTGCCAGCGCAACTGGGTTTCAAGATTTCAAACCTTGAATCTGAAGTTGTTGCATTTTCTATAAAGAGACTTCTGTACAAGTGCTATGGGACAGCTGCGTTCACGTTCAACTTCAGCTAGACTACTTGCATCAGTGCTGGCTGCCTGGGGCTATTTGGTTTGATGGCAGAATCAAAAGGCGCTTTAACGACTTGCAGTTAACGTCTCCTCAAAACATACATTAGGCACATGAACAAAAAACAAGAGCTCAGAATAAATTAGCTTCTCTGCAGAAGAAAAGACACCTGGATTGCAGCATCTCACTGAGGTTCCAGAGAAGGCCGTACAGACACCTGCATGCTGGAAGGTAATTTTTTCAGCGACTTCTCAGACTGTTTGCCACTGGCAGGAGACTGGACTGCAGGATCTAGCTGGGAAGACTTGGACTTGCGACTAGATAGCAGAGAATGTTTAGTGGATGTGGCATCTTTTGAGGCAAGCTTTTCTTTCGCAGTGACGTTGGCATTGGTTTGAGAGGCTGGTGGGATGACGCCTTTCTCCGATTTGTCCTCCAGGACATTTTTACCGGCTGACTTGGAAGAGCTACCTGCTGTCTTTTTCGAGAGCATTGTGGTCTTGCCCAGGTCTGCTGACCTGCGGGTCTCCTTCTGCCTTAGGGCAGATTTAAAGAAAGACAATCCTTTCTCTTCCGACTTGCTGTCCCTCTTCAAACCGGAACGCATGCCGACGTTGGGAGACCGCAGGTTGGCCATGGAGGAGCTCCGCACGTGCTTGCTCTCCACTGTCCTGCTGTCACTCCGCGAGTGGCTTATTCGGGGGGAGCTCGTTCTTGAACTGCTGGTAACGCTCGTTTTATCTGAGCCCAGGCTTATCTTGGAGCCCTCCCTGCTGAGGCTCCGGTCTGAAGTCCGGCTCTTTGCAGAAGGGCCCTTAGTCACTGACCCTGACGGGGTTTTCTTGGCAGCTGTGGAGGATGGAGAAGAACCTGACTTTTGTTTTTGTTGAGCAGATGAGACAACCACCTCCTGGGCCTTGGTGCTCTGCTCCTTCCTAGCCTGACCTGGGGCAGGAGATCCATGTCGCCCAGTGGTCCTGGAAGAGTCCGCCTTGCTTCTGGAACGGGAAGCCTTCTGGGAACTCTTTAACGGAGGGGAGGAGCGAGAGACTTTGGGCTCTTGGGTGGATAAGATCGTCCTTCCCTTCCTCAGATTCCTGTCTGGCTCCGAAGCTCCCTTGGAGCTGTGGGCCTTCTTGGAGGTGCCATCTGCCTTTTCCGGAGCTAGCCCGGTGCCAGGGGGTGCTTTCACCTCTTTCACTGGAGAGCTGTCCACAGAGTCACTCTGATCAACAAAGGCAATTTGATTGTTATTATCAAAGGGGTCCAAAGCAGGGTAATTCCTGTCTCCCTGTATGGAGCTTTTACCAAATCTGTCTAAAAGATCTGAGCTGGATGTCCTTGCTACAGGCTCTTCCCTGAAGGCCCCTTCCATGACAGCCAAAGGAGCTCTGCGAGCCGCCCTGTGCTCTCGTCGACCTCCATCACAGGGCTCCAAGTAGCTGCTAGACAGATTCCTCAGGCTGCCAAAGCAAGAGGTGGAGACCTTATCATCCGCCGCCTCTCCGATCTTCTCCAGGGTGGAGGCGGAGGTGTGCACGGGGGAGTCTCCGGAGAAGCGCGACGGAGAGTTGGAGCGCAGCTGCAGCTTGGCCGACAGCGACCACGAGGGCCGGACACCGTTCTCGCTCGCTGCCAGGGGGCTGGTGACAGACGATCTGGATGACAAGCTCTGACGCTGGACGCTTCTTACGAACGGTCGAGTGGAAAATCCACCTGCAGGAAAGGAAACAGCATTCTTAATACCAAACACAAGCCTGCAGCCTATCCATCCCATGCATCCCCAAATCCTGCTTCCCCGAAAAGGGCAGACCCAGTTCACCTGTTCATGCTGTAGGCCTGATTTCTTCATGCCCATTGCACAGTTCTTACATAACAGTTGCATAAGGAGTTCCAACAAACTGGTCCTTGCACTATGGTCACCCAAAAATAATTGTCTGAAGGCTATAACGGCAAATCCAGCTTATCCTCTCATCCCTGAGCAGGACACCAAACACGCTTTTGCACTGCACATATCTTTAAAAGTAGCAGCAAGTCCATCAAATTCCTTCCCAGAAACATGATCATATTTATGAACATGTAAGAGTATTTACCTGTGTGTTAAAGGCAAACAAGGGTTTTTACTTCCTGAAATAAAGCAATATATTTTTATTTAAAGAAAGCACAACTGCATTTTAGAAAGCTGACTACAATGATTGGATTTGACTTAATTGCAAACGTGGCTGCAGGTCCAACTCCACATCCAATTCAGGAAGCCCAGATTGTCCCCTTGAAGCTCATGATTTTCAAGAATTAAAGCACTACATTAAAACCACAAACCGAGTTATTATTTCACACGCGAGCGTATCAGCATGTGTGCTCTACTCCTCTCTTCCTGAGTGCAACTGTCTGCAGCACGACACCTCTGTACCAGACAGCAGCGACGTGTCAGCCTCCCTGCAAAGGAGCTGCAGGGAAGTCAAAAATGCACCACTAAGAACACAGGCTCTTGGTGACAGGTTTAGCTGATGGTATTTTCTTCCTTTGTAAAGCTCCTTAACATTTCTGCCCTGCTTTTCCTCACTCTTTCAAAACAGAAAAAGAGATCACTGCTGCCATAACCCATCTGCTCCTACCGACAGCGCCTGCTGGCCCCATTTGCTACAACTGTCCCCTCTGTATTATGCAGCTATCCTCGCTATCCTTTTATCTTGTAAATGGAAGAGATTAGTGGCTTGAGAAATCGGTTTTGCCCCAGCGTGCCCCTAGGCCGCAGCGTTAGCACCCACCGTCATCTTCGCTCCTCTCTCCGGTCAGCTCCACGGACTCCGAGAGCGAGGCCAGGGACGTGCGGCGCGACGAGGCGGCGGAGGCGACGCTGGGCTGCTTGCTGCCGGGCAGGCGGCTCACCCAGTGCTCGCACAGCGACGAGCTGGTGGAGCCTGCAGGGAGGCACACAGCTCAGGGCAGCACCACGGGCTGGAGGCGCGAGGCCGCTCAGCACGGGTGCGTATCCCCGTGCGCAGGGTTCGGAAACCCGGGCTCCAGGGCTGCTCCACGCAGCCACAGCGCCCAGCTACCACAGAGCAGAGCTTTACTCTTACGATAGCAACGATCAAGCCCACAGCAGACAGCACGCATGCCAAAGTGCTCTGCATCGAAAGGATCAGTGCAACACCACTGCCAGAGGATGGTATTGGAACTGCCACAAAAAAAAACAGTGCATGTGCAAGTCACCAGGGCTGAATCTGCCTCCCACATTATCCCATTTCCACAACCAACATCCAGCTGCTGGTCGCCCACCTGAGACCAACGGCAGCGCTAGGGGGAACAGACTAGTCACA
This sequence comes from Crypturellus undulatus, assembly GCA_013389825.1. Taxonomy (NCBI): domain Eukaryota; kingdom Metazoa; phylum Chordata; class Aves; order Tinamiformes; family Tinamidae; genus Crypturellus; species Crypturellus undulatus. The sequence goes on along the minus strand of VWPW01026358.1, from coordinate 8,447 downwards.
TTTACGTCAGTGGCTTGGCAGGGGCAGCTCTGAGCAGAGTTATACTCAGGGGCTTCTCACCTCTCCACAGCCTCTGCCATGAGCAGCAAAGCACGGAGAGAAGCTGCGGGAAGCTCCCTGCAGCCTCCAGTGCGGGGCAGACAACTCGGAGAAGCTTCACTGACTTCTGTGAGAGCAGGGGGCTAAGCAGAGCTGGGCAGACACTCTGCAGATCCATAAAGGAGAGACTAGAACACTCTCTTGGATGAAGTCAACTGGGCTTTACCTGCCACGGAGCTGTTAGCAGACCACGACGGGATCGCTGTGCGTCTCTGGTAGAAAAGAATGTACGCTGTCTGCTTGCAGACTTCATTTTCAGAAAGTTGCTGAACATCGCTGTCATCAAAGCAGTACCACTGGCCATCAACCGAGTTTTTGCAATATGCTGAGAGAAAACACATTACTGTTAGTTCCTTCATTCCTGATCACTCCTATTTCTGTTGTGTGGTAACTTAAACACGACCTTACCTGCTGTGATAGACTGAAAGTGGGAGGAAAAAAAAGGAACAGATTGAATTATGGCACATCTCCTTCTCTAGTCTGAGCAGCAGGAAGGAAGCCCAAGACTGCCAGACTACAACAGAGAGCTCCCACTTCAGGGTTTGCTCTGCCCAGTGCTACTGCTCAGAACAGAACACCATGTGGGGCAGCTCCGTTCACTTTGTTTTATAATTTGCTGCGGGCTGCCTCCATTACCTGCAGGACATACCTGTGAGCCCCCTGCACATTATAACTTAACAAAGAACTCATTTAGGAGATCTAGTTGAGCAGTTTTGCTTAGAAGATGCTCAAGATCACCGGTTTGAGTGGCCACGCGACAGATCCTGCACGCAGTCACACAAGGCTGTCACCCCAGCACTCTTGCGCAGTGAGAAACAGCTCGTATCAACATCCTGGAATTCACATCTTTTTAGTGGTGAAACGTGTCTGGTAATACATTTGGGGTGACCAATCCTTGTTGCATTTCTCAGTGAGCAGAGTCATAAAAATCAGATTACATGAGCCAGCTCTTGTTAGTCACGTTGGGTCCTTTTGTCAAAGGGCAGAAAATATAAACACTCAGCAGCAAATAGCCCTGTGCTCTGTCTAAAAAGATCTACCATGCACAAACGCGTAGAACACTTGCCTGTATAGTGTCCCCCCTGCATGGTGCCATGGTGATTGCAAACAGCATACAGATCATAAATATAGTCCTCAGGATCCCTGCCAAGGCCATAAGGTCGTCTCCACGGGGACCAGTGAGACGGCAAACTCCAGCTGCTCTGGCTGCGTTTAACAACGTGAGGAGTCATGTCCAGGCCACTCAGCGGGAATTTAACCATGTTTTGAAGTTTCATCCTTCGGTCTCCTTCCTGTACAAAGAGAACAGCATGAGCAGCTATGGCAGACAGGGTGACATGCCTGAAAAGTAGAAAAACTCAGGGCAGAAAAGCTGCTTCTGGAGGAACGCTATAGTCAGGTCACTCTGATAAGCAGTTCTCCATCCCCACATATAGGGAAAACGGCAAAATTCTTAAGCAAAAAGCTCTTACAACAGCCATCTACAGAACATACAAGAGCAGCTATTTAAACCAACCCCAGAGGGCAGCTTTCGGGTTGGGAGCAGCACAAGGCTTCCCACACACGTGCGGCAGAGCCACTCAGGGTCCAGCTCCAGGTTTAAAGACCAGGCAGCGGCTCCCAGAGCTGCCCGTGTCTCCAGTGATGGAGAGGGAGGGAAGGCAAACAAGGACACAGCACGAGGGCTGCAGGCAAAGCACTTCAACTGTGCAGCTGGAGTCTGCAGCAAACTCATCAGCAGTGTCTGGTTACGGGCCACGAACAAGTGACTGCTGGAACCACATTTGGGAGAACTGACACCTGCTTGCCCTGCTGTCACACTCCTCCCTAGGCACGTGCTTGGGAGCTGCACACACAGCACAGGCCATCTACAGACGTACCCGACCCGAAGCAGTCATCTAGACCTGCTGAACAGGACTGTCCCTCCAGGCCCTCCGCCAGTGCCACACACTTGGAATTAGAGTAACGACTGCAGCTGCCTACTCAGAAGGCTGGTTTGAAGAGCAATTTTCAGTGTTCCTTAACCTCTTCCACCATCCACCTTTTTTTCTTACCTGCCTAAACCTCTTGAGATGTATGATGAGAACGTCAGGTAAGGTCCAGAGGCTCAGTGTGATGCTGCCCTGCTGCAGCTGCTTGCAGTGCGGGCAGCGCCACGCGTCGTCTGGGGCAAGCTACGAGGAAGCAGCGTAACGGACATTAGTTTGCACAGGGCAACACCAGGGATTCCTCTCAGTGCTGCTCTGCCGCCCCGGCTCCGTGCAGACACCGCCGGCTCCCAAGCTCCATCTACCTCCAGCACTCAGGAAGCTCACTGGAAACTGGGTTAGCAGTGACACTTCTCAAACAGCTCTAAGCAAGATGACATCTGCCTTGTACAGGAGGTGCTTCCCACTGCACAAGAGAACAGTCAGTGCTGCTGTAGAGAGAAGCTATTTCCACCCTGAAAGAACTTCAATTTCTTAGAAAAAGGGGAGAAAGAAAACCAAAGGCAGTAAGCAGACAGTCTTGTCAGCCCAAGAAGTATACTCACAAGAAAAGTCTCAGCAGACAAAAAGGAATCATAACAGAAAAACACAGAGGTCGACTTGGAATTTCATGTTAGACACCTTGCTACTCTGTGAACTGCTTCTTTTTTTCCTCCCTATACTCCTCTGTCGCAGAAAATGTGTCTGAAGAGAGACACTGCTGTCTCACAGAGGAGTGTGTACACTATATATACATTATATATTTTGTTTACATTTTGTGTGTATGCATATGCATGAGTACATACATGTATCTACATAGAAAAAGTGAGCTTTCTGCTCACTGCAGTGAGACTGTTAGCAGGACTGAGAACCAGTTGCTAACAGCCACGTTACACGTTTAGTCCCTCATCCCAATGCACCGGTGTTTGCAGAACAGAGTAGCTACTCTGCTGAGGACGTGAATTCAGGCAGCACATGGGCTAACTGAGCCTGCAGCCTATGGCTCCTCCACGTTCTTCTTCCTACCTGTTCCTCTTTGGTGTAAAGTTGGAAACACTGAGATAAAGTGCAGGTCTGAGGTTGATGATGAAGCTCTCTCTGCTGGCGGACGCTTTCAGAGTCTGGAATATACTCATCCTCCGTATTCACAAACAAACTGTACAGGGAGACAACACATTTACCAGCACAGCCACCGGCTCCGCGTGCTGCAGTGAGCAACACAGTAAAAATAACATTAAAGATAAAAAAACAGATTTAACAGTTAACTCCTCAATTTGTCCCATCAGATGGGATCCAGAGCTGGCTGGCAAGAGATTGCACTTGAGCAGCATAACTAAACATGAGTGGAAAAACCTGGAGTGAATGCCCACTGACACTGCGGAGGGGGAGCAGGCAGAACAAAAGCCCACTGGCTCCTAATCACCTCCCGGGAATATGACTTGCGGGGGAAGAGACACAAAGGGAAGGTGGGAAACCACAGCTAAAGCTCCTGCTCCTTAACACAAAATCCAGAACAGGGAGAACAGGAGACCCATTCAAACTCACTCAGTTCACACACGCCCAGCCTGTCTTTAGAGACAGTGGCCATGGCAAGCCAAAGCTGGACATCTTGAAGGGTCTTTCGGTTGCTGCCCAGGCCAACAAGGTACATAGTGCCCAGCTATTCCCAAGCACTGCTCCCCTGCCGTGGATACAGGATAGGGCTTTCTGCTGCTCCATACTTACTAATCTTTAGTTTCTTTGTCCCATTCCACCACCAACTTCACATGAGCAGTTCCCCCCTGTCCACATGACTTCAATGCCCTGGAGAAAGGAGCAGATAGGAAGCTTGAACATCTTTGAATCTGAAGCTTTTGTTACCTTTTACATGCACGTAGAGCTCTTTAGGCTTTTAGCACTCCTCCTCCACTGCCACCCAGATCCACTGTGATACAGCATAAATAAGCTCATAGAGAGAAAAAACAGGGCAAAGCCAGAGAAAAGCACATTTGCTCATCTCTGCTCCTGGGAACGAAGGCCAGACCTACCTTTCCACTGTTGGGTGGCAGAGGGGTCGCTCCTCCTGAGGTAGCAAGTAGGTTATGCCCACAACACTGACCACTCGCAGGCTGAACGGGCAAACCTGCAATGAAGACAGTACAAGCCAGATAAGTAACTCAAACCCAACTTACATATACGTGCAAATTTGGTCTTGGCAGAGGCTAATAAGGAGATTACCCTGGAGTTTGTGTTTGACAAAAAAATGCAAAAAATTATCACTATGCTTGGGAACAATATCCATAAACCAAGCAGCTCAGACAGATGTAGACAGCACTGAGGTTCTGTGTCCCCAAACTCCTCTACAGTGACAAGACAAGACACTCCCATTCTCACTCCTCCATCCCCTGGCTGGGGTTCTCATCAGAAACTTGAACACACGGCTGACCAAACATTTCAACTTTTACTGGGGCAAGCAGTGCTTACTGGATGATTTTAGGCACAGAGAAGACCACTGATTTCTCAAATACTTCATTGGAGGTAGAAAGGAAAAGAAGCCTGGAGTTTTTTCACCCAGTCAGTCTGATCTTACCTGCACCATTCTTCAAAGAGCAAGCAAAAGCATCAGAGAGGCTGATCTGGGCATTATTGCTCAAAAGAAGCACTGGGAAGGAAGCCGTTCAGTATGTGCAACATGTTTACCAATCCCAGTAACTTCGGAATTGCATCATTCGAAGTCTCAAAGCAGACTAATCATTTGCCTCACCTGCAAACAGGCTGTAGGCCGCAGGAAATACTGCATCTTCTCCAAAATTTCCTTCTGCAGAATATCCCAGGCAATTGTTTTTTCCAAATGCAGTACGAAGGGCAAACCAAACCTACAAAAAGAAGTGGTATCTGAGGAAGGAATATAAAAGTTATTTGCTTTAGTAATCAGACCCTCAAAATACAATGAGGGTATGCAAGGCAGGAATGGATTCTATGGTCTCTGTCTTTTCACTGTGTGATGAATAAATCCCAGGTCAATTAATAAAGCAGCCAGAACAACAAATGTAACCGTGAAGTTGCCAGTCACCTTCTGCTCTGCTGTCCAGTGCATGCTCTGTTACACACGAGCAACACAATCTTGTCGTTTGCTGCTTGTCTAGCAGGGGACTGTTCCAGTTTTCCAGACTTTGCTGTTCCTTGCGAGTAAGATATTGTTCGAGATTGCTCAGTGCCATATTTCAAGTTATTCAGGTTATTGTTTAAATGTATTCCTGAAAGATAAGGAGAAAGGAAATATTTTTTGCTTTATCATTTGCCACTAGTGCCCTGATGCCTCCGTGAACAGAGTCTCTCCTCCCACTACCCCAAGAAACACTCCTTTAACCTCAGAGCAGGTTAGCATCAAACCAAGGCTGACTGAACAATACATATCTTTTTAAAGACTCAAGCACTTCAAAAAGCAGTTGCTTCTCATGGTGACTTTTCTTGCATAGAACAAAACTATTCAAAAAATGCTCATCCCATATTTCACAGCAATTTATAAAGGTACTCACGGCCTGTCTGGATGCAAGAAAAGCTCCTGATAGAAGCTTGTTTGTAACTTTTCATAATAAAATGAGTCTTGGATTATCTTCCCTCTGCCCAGCTCCGCACACTGCTCGCTCTGGTCTCTCTCCGAGCCCGCAGCCCATCCCGCCGGCGCTGCGCTCCGTGCGGGCAGAGCTGCAGCACCTCCCGCCACTGCGGAGCAGCCGCGAGAAGCTCCAAGGCTCCCCGGCCTCCTGCCTGCAGACTGTACCCCCACCCCTGAGAAAGCCAGGGGAGAAGGAGAGTTTTGAGCTTTAAAGGAAAAAGTGTTTGTTCGGTCCTGAAACTAATTATTCAGCACTGGCAATCTGCTTTTAAGTAACTTCAGAGGCTTCATCTAGATCCCAGCAGACCTTGGGATGAAGCCAGAGAAGAGTTTTCCAATTAAGCCAGCCTGCCCTGACAACGGGGCTGGGAAGCAGTCACGTTACTTCCCGACAGCCTCCCGGCAGACAGCACCGTTAAAGCTGCCGGAACGAGTCCAGACCCACTCAGAGGGCAAGTCCGTACAACTGGACACCATCCACTGGTGGGACTTCCTTTTCGAGCATCCTCTCCAAAAAGAGGACCCCTCATCCAGCCACCCGACGTGGGCACTAAGCAGAATTATCTACTTACCTCTCTGACTAAGGATCCCTTCAGGCCTAAATATCTCTGGGGTCTCAAAGGCAAAGATGCAGTCGCTTTCGTGGATGGTGTCCAGGTCATCAGTATCACAGAAGGAGCGATGGAAGCCGTCGTAGTACATCTCCGTCAGCACAATCTGCAGTGGGTGCAAACAAACAAGAACCTGTTACCCCACCTCCCGACAGAAGTTTTCCTGCTCAAGGACAGAATTCCTCAAAACTTCCAGTACCAGCCAGTCGTGAAGGAAAGGAAAAGCAGTGAGGCAGCACATGGGGAGGCTTTGGTGGGATCCTCTAGCTTAAGTCTTTCCACGGTGGCACTCCTGTGCCTTTCCACAGGTGCCAGCGCACAGGAATCACAGGCCTGTCACCGTTTATACGCTCCACAGGGGGCCATCCTAACATCACCAGGCTTCAACGAGTCAAAGCAAATGGGGAAAACCACCCAAATTCCTACCACCCCCTTCCTCCTTTCCACCGTGGGCAGCACTTCAATTCTCTGCACACTGGCTGAAGCCCTGGGGGCAGGACGTGCCCGTTACCTGCTCCGTGGGTATCTTGGTCTCCGCAGAGACGGCCTCGCGCAGCCTGTCCACGGTGCCCACGACGGGCACGGCCACGCCGATGCGCATGCAGTGCGAGCACTTGCCCTGGTAGACCACGGTGACGAAGAGCGGCCTGCGGAGAGCACGGCGAGGCGCCCGGCTCAGCCCCCGCAGGGCCCCAGCACAGGCCCCTTCCCGTTTGGTTGCCCCTTTTCAACTATTTTGCCCAGGTTATTCATTCACTTTGGGCTGTGGTAGCTTCCGCAGCAGTGAGATCCTGGCTGTATCCACTCGGTTCGTGACTAAAGGCCCTAAGGAGCAATCTAGAATCAAACACGGAATTACTTCAGCCTCAGACAACTACATTTGATTTAGAAAGATTCTTTTCTTCCAACATGGACTGGTGAAATTGTCCCCTGCTCCTGCAGCCAGCCTTCTCAAACCCCAAGATTACAAATGAAAACCAAGGCAATCAGGTGCCCCACAGGGATGTCGCGGCGCAGCTCAGGACGCTCCCGCGCGGAGCTGCGGCTGCAACCCCAGGTCTGGCTGCAGCAGCACGAGGCTTGCAAAGAGCCTAATGGGGTAGCTGGCCCCAGGGAACGCTCTTCCCAGCACTTCCCCTCAGCCTCCTGTGCTGGTAGAACAGGGACTTCTGAAACTAGTAGGGTATCTCCCTATTTAACATCTTCTTTCACTATTTTGTCCCATGGCTTCTTGAACTCAAGTTCTCACCATTCATAACACAAGGCCAAGCTGCAGAAACCTGCACTGCACAAACAGGTATCTCCTTACATTTGTCTTGAACTTCTTGCATAGATTTTTTTCTAGAGTTTTTTTTCTTTATTGCAAACAGCTACCTGTGAAAAGCAAAACAAGTTACGTACCGCGTATGAGGCAGGGGAATCGGCAGGGAGATGCAGAGGAAAGGGTCAAAGGTGTTGCTCTGCTTCTGGCAATGAGGGCACGTCAGGGAGGATCTGTTACAGATATTAACAGGACAGAAGTTATCCGTTCAGCCCAAACAATGGGTAAGTGACCAAAACACACAAAACCCCAATCTTTGCTTCTCTCCGTGGAGAGAGAGATAGAAGCTGCTCTACGTGAACGGCTCCTAGTTTCCAGACCCCTTTCCAGGCAATCGGAGTTCATTACAGGGCATGCCGGAAAAGGCTGCACTCCAGACACCGCATTTGGCTTTCAGTAAGAATCACTGCAAAATTAATAATTTGCCAGTATCAGCTCCAGCAGGAAGGAGCTGCGGCACTGCTCTCCCTCACGGGGGAAGCGATGGGAAAGGCGGCACCCTGCACATCCTCAGACCTCCCCCTCGGAGGGAAAACTGAAACACAGAACCTGCCTCCAGATTAGCCTGCACCTTGCACTGGCTTCATGTTTATACCAGGCTTAAGGCTTCTCCTTCAGCAAAGGAAACCTTGGCAGACACTGGGGAGAATGCCTAGGAACTGAACTTGCTATAGCAGGGCAGACACAGTCCATTAAGGAATACTGAAATTAGGTGTTTTTCTCCAATTAGTTCTGAAATTAGAAAGCTCACTTCCATGCAGGTAAGCCCAGAAGAGCTCTCAGGAAGCAGTGAAGGATTCAGCTCGATTCTCATTGTGCCAGATAACAAGAACTTGCAATTCTCAACTCCC
>VWPW01026347.1:1518-16445 GCA_013389825.1 Crypturellus undulatus | reverse complement strand
TGCACAAGGGGAACCAAAATCATCCCCGCACCCCGAGCCCTTTCCAAGCTACTCCGACGTGCCCGCGTTTCATCACTGCAAAGACGTTATTTCTTTGTAGTGATTCACACCCATCACCCACACTCCCATCCCCACGCTGCAGTTCAGTGAGGCTCAGGGAAACGTGACCCGGAGAGCATGGGGGTGACTGGAAAAACAAGCCGGAAGGACGTTAGCTTTGAGCTTCGGGCCAACCGTTTGTAATTATGTTTCTTACCCAAATTTGTAGCCAGTAAGTTTGGCTCCCCAGGTAGCCGCAGTGGTCACAGCTAGAATTGTTAAAGTTTGCTACCACTTCGCGTCGTATGGAAAATCTGGGACTACTCAGGAAAAAAATAAAAGCACTCCCGCAGGGCCAAACCAAGGAGAATTCAGCAGAATTCAGCAGAGCTGCTGAAGGGGCTCGGGAGCTGGAGAAGGGGCTGGAGCAGGAGGGCCCCACAGGACCCAGACGATGTCCGGCTGAGCTAGGAAATTATGGCTGTTTTTGGCTACACTTGGATTTTAAGTTAGGTTTGATTCGGAGGCTCATGTTTCCTCCGCCCCTGCTTTTCAATCAAAAAGCCAATCACTGCTGTGAAAAATCAGAGAATTGTAAAAGAGAATAAGATAAAATGACATTCAGAGAATCAAACCACCTTCAATTTAACTGAATCCTTTTGGGTGACCCTTCAGACTTGCTTTTCAAACCAAGCCAGCACAGAGCTTAATCACAGCCAAGTTTCTCAATCCCATTTGAATCTCATGAGCAGACACTGACAGGCTTAAATTTGCCTCAATTATGAGAAACGTAAACTTGGCTTTTCCAAGGCAGGACTCGCACTGACCTAGAAGTGCCCTTAGGCAAAGGTGGTGGTTTAAGCTACACGTGCCAAGCGTGACCCCAGAGGACACTCAGGCTGGAAGGCTTTAGGAATCAACTCTGTGGAGGCTGCACACAGTGTGGAGCACAACACAAAGAGGGGAAAGGACAAAGGCAGAGAACTCACCTAGGTCCGTGATCTCTGCAAGAGAAAGGAGAGGGAGAGGAGTTAATGCACGTCCAGGGCAGCAAGTTCATCATGCAAAAGCAGAAGGGAGAACAGGGTGCGAAAAGCTTCCTATTTAGAGTACCTTAAGCAGGAGGCCAAGTCTTTGGCAATTGAGAAAGACCATTATGGTGAATATGTGTCTCTGTCCTTTACAGGATGTAGCCTAAAACATCCCACAACCACTGAAATCACCTGCAGAAACGCACACACTGATGTTTAATGGTCCTGGCAAAAGGAGGGGTGCAGACACCACAACAGTTTAGCCAGAGCAGGAACACAAGCTTGAAGGAGAAAAGCACAGTGTGATACTGTGATTTTTACTCTGACATTTCCAGGTTCTTCTAAATCAGAAGCCATTGGCAGTGGAGCAGAGAAATGAAGGAACAAAATCCCCCTGGCACAGGCCACAGGCATAAGGAAGGCCCTGGCCCTGCACGTCAGGGTTTGTACCCGGCTGACGCTGGCCGTGCAGGACCTCCTCGGGGAACCCCTCTCCAAACTGTTTCACAACCCGGCCCACGAAAGGAAAGCTGAAAATGTTTCAAGTTCTTTATGTAAAGAAAATAACTCTGATGATTATTCTGTTGCTATAATTCCATTTTTTCTACAAAACTCTTAATACCTCAAAAGTCTGGACATTTAAGGTAGCACAGCAAGCTCTGCAAATTGTTCATTATTTTTTTCCCTGTATTTGTTTGGAATTTTAACCAAAAAAAAAGACCATTTCAGATATCTGCTGCATTTCTTTAGCTACAACAATCATCTGTGGGCTAAGATCCACATTGCTGAAGTACAATCTAGAATTAAGAAGTGTGTTGCAATACTTCATTTGGTGCTTCAGGAAAGCTGCTTTAGGCAGTACTAGCAACACATTTTTGCAAACTTCTGGTGTTACATCTAAAAATAAATCTGCCGTGATTCAGGCATGAAGTTATGATAACTCCCTTGAAACACTCAGATGGAAAAAAACCCCTTAGCTCATTAAGTGCATTTTAGGCACTACTGCTTGGGCTTTTGTGGCTTATTTTCTTTTAAGCATGTTGCTTTTCTGTGCTTTAAAATGAAGTCCCTCGGGGCAGCTCTGGCAGCAGCTGATCCGTAGTCCTGCTCTGTGACCCCACATGACCCACTGCAGCTTTGCCGGCTCTCAGGTGACCGGTGAGCGTCACCCGGGGCTCCCTGCTGCAGCCCTGGGGCATGGGAGCATTCCCCACAGCTCACGGAATAAAAAATCCATCTTTATTCCTCTGATTTGAAAGAGATTCTAGCATAACTTTTGACTGGCGTTTCTCGTTTCACTTTTTTTTTTCTATTATTAGAAAGCATCTCAAGCATCTCAAACAAATATTGGCTCATAAAACACCCAGATTTCAAGTAAAGAATTGTAGTAGTATTAACAGGAAAAAAAAAAAAAGAAGAAGAAAAGCAGACATCTATTGACTGCTTTTGGGCAGCATGGACTGTAGTTCCATATAAGCTACTGTGTCAATTTAGTGTAGAAACTGCATGCTGGAATAGGAAGGGTAGAGAAGGGAAAAGGAGGAAACTGAGCAGATGGGACAAGATTCTTGTTTTTAAATGGATTTAAAGAAAAAAACAAACAAAAAAAACTGCTCCCAATAACAGCCCAGTGCTAATGACACCCAAGCAGTATCACTCCCACACACATGTTCCATTCTCGAGAAAGGCACCTGGCTGTAAGCATCAGTTCCTCACGTCACAAAAATGCATCTCACGCTGTAATTTTATACTGAGAGAGCATCTGGTATGAATTTAATCTGGTAGTCACTAACAAGCTTTTGCAGAAGCTACTCAATATCCAAAAGGAACAATAAATTATCCATGTTCCAGTTTCTCTGTCGTTTCAGTGATGACCTAGAGAGCCTCATGGAGCTCTTTGTTACTCCACATCAAGCTGTTCTGACAATCACAGGAGTACTTGATCACAGAGCAGTAACAATTTGAATTCTACAGTGACCACAAGACTATTTCTCACATCAGGTAGAGCATGTGGCAGAATTTATGCTGGCTTTACAGTGCTTTTAGGTATTGCTTTTCTTTCCACACTAACAGAAACTGCTCAAACATGATAGATTAGCTACTACTACAATAAGAAACCCTATGTCTGAACCAGAATTTATACCAGATCAGCACTGTGCTATGACAACGTTAGAGGTCATAAACTCCAATCCATTTATTGTGGATTCTTTACCATTATATAGCAGAGACTCATGTATAGCTGTTCTATAGCTGTCCTGCCATCACATATTAATGTTAATGGAAACAGGACAGATGCTATTCCATGAATAACTGCTTTAAGGGGAACAGCCCTGCCTGAAATTCAATCTGCCCTGCTCTCCTCTGTGGAGGACACGGGCTTTCGGGGCTCTCTATCCCTGGAATAGCAGTGCAGGGAGAGATGTTTAAAAGGCCACATGATCTTTACCACACAAGCTACATTTTGTGAAGCATCAAACACAGTGCAGGTACTTTATAAACTGAGCCATTTTGTAACACCTGCTTTATGCTACTTAAATGTGAATTAACTTTAGTTTCTAGCCAACCATGGAAACCAGGAAGCTGGACATTCGCTCGAGTGGTTCTAACTGTAGCAATGCTGGCAAACACAAGGACTGGCACACAACAGACTTTTGAAGTAAAGCTGCAAACAGAGACTTACTCAGCCCCTTCCAGCCAGGCTGCACATCTGGAGTGATGCTCTCAAGTTCTCGCTGAAATTCTTCTCTAGCTGTAGCCACAAGCTCATGATATTGAGCTACTATCTTGGCCTCAGACTGCGCTGCCTGAACCTACAACAAACAAAACAAGATTATTTTTATTTTCCAAGGCAAATATTGATGCCAGAAACACATGAGTGGTGTTTACCCTCCAGCCCAACTAAAGCAAACTTCCTTTGTGTGGGACTCCCCATGATATTAAGTCTCTCATATACAATCAATATTTGGAACTACCACAAGTTCATTCTGCCACATGCACTTGAACTAGAAAACCTATAGCCTGGATAGGTCCCAGAGAGTATCATGCATTCAGTCTCTATCTATCTTCAAAGATACCTAGCTGCTTTCCTCTGCTACAGAACAATTTGTTTCCAGACAAGCTTACAGCTATCATGGAGGTGTAGCACGTTGGCCCTGTGATAGCTGCCCTCCTCTCATTAAGTTGTGATGGTGCCACTATTAAGCTAAACAAACAGTGGGCTATTAGGCTAATAGGCCAACTGCTTTGCTAGCTTATTAGCCAATTAGCCTATTAGCTGGTTTAACTACTCACCTTTTTCACTACATTGTCCAGGTCGACTATCATATGATGAAGATTTTCTTCTGCAGCAGCTATATGAGGTTTTGCTCCTGCGATCTGAGACTTCTTGGCATTCTCAATGACACTTTTCGCCTTCTCCAGCTCTTCTCTGAAAAGATAAGCTGCCAATTACAACTTGTACATGTCTTACGACACAGCCCCCAACAAAATATTTCTTCCTGCTGTCTACATTCCCTGGACACCTCTACCGGTGTTTCCAGTCTACCAGCTCTGCAATTAAAATGCCGTGATTAAAAAAAATCCTTAAAAAGAGGAATAAAACTGTTTCAGACTCTCTGGCACAGCAGGGACCTTGAGCACCAAAGAAGTACAAGCTACCAAGAGACTACATTTTTGATATGGCCCAAACTCATCAGTACCCAGGTGACTCTGAATACTTTCTGGAAACTCATGTAATTTCTGCCAACTGCTACCCACGTGATGTCACCTTGCCCTGTGATAAGCCCTGAAAAACAAGTGACATACTTGGCTTTCAGGAGGGCATCAGCAGCTTCATCCACGGCCCTTCTCCGATCCTTCAGGGCTTCCTCCAGAGTGCGCCACTGTGTTGATTTTTTCTCCCCAGCAGTCTAAAAAGTACAGATTTCTGACTAGTTACTGTAATCACAACAACTAGGGAAAAAAAAAAGAGAAACAACCCCCTCATTGAGATCTTTGTCCTAACTACAAGATGAGACCATGAGTGCTTGCAGAGTTGGGCAGATGCCCTTTCTCATTTCATCAATCGCTAAATGACACCACCTGCTCCAGACTCGAGAGCAGTGGTTCTGCACAAACCCAGATGGGTTCTGGGCACCGGAACCACAAGCTGGAATAGTCCATCCACCCCCAGCCAGCTCCAGACATGGCCAATGTATTCCAGACGGGGACACACAATCCACCAGGAATACTCGGGCAAAGGGAATGTTTTAGCAGGATAGACAGTATGGCACCCTGACTGTAGATAGATGAAAATGGAGTTGGAAATTAAAGCACAACAAAGCATTAACTGTCGAGGCTATCAATACATAGCTGGAATTTCTCCACTTGCAAAATGGGAGTAAAGATACTGGGGAGAAACAAAAAAAGTCAAAAGCACCAACGTTTTTCTATTAAATTACAGAGCAGAAAGACGATTAATTAAAACTGTGACAAAGATACACTTGCAAGGAAACTTCAGGATGAGAAGCTGTGCTGAAGAGAAGGAGGGTTCCCGTGTGGATGCCTCACCTCGGAATCGTCCATGGCCTCCCTGAGCGTGTGCGCGTGCGCGTTGACGGCCTGCACGGCGCGCTCCTGCGCCGTCACGGCCTGCAGCGTCACCCGCGCGCTGCTGCTCAGCGCTCCCTCCAGCGCCGCTGCCAGCGCTGGGAAGACACAACGGATTCAGCGTGAAGAGGAGGAAAGGGTCTTACAATTTGTAAAGTGACATATCACGCCCTCGCAGTTCCTCGGCTGTCTCCTTACGTTATTTGCTGTGACATGAAAGACTTGGTCGGTTTGGGAACTATGCTGGAGCCCGCGGAAAAGCCATGGGAATACGCCCCATTTTTAGGAAACGAGTAACGAGCCATAAGCCTGCGCTTACAGCAGCTCCCTCTGCAAATAGGTTATTAAATAAATACCCAGCTAATAAAGGCATTCAGTGGAAGATGTTTTTCGTTCTTTTGCAAGGAGGTGTGTTTGATACAAGAGGTACTTTCTATCTTTGCTTAATATGACTACTAAGAGAAAGTATGTGGCTATTCCCATCTTCCCCAAGGAAATGCTGAGTTTGTCTCCCAGCAGAGAAGCCAGCGGAAGCAACATCCACTCCTGTTGGCATGGAAGCACACAGGACCTAGTCATTACTCCGGAAGGATCCAAAGCAGAATTACCAACTACTGGAGCCAGATATTTATTTCCTAATAATAGAGCAAGTAAATCTATCTTCCCAGTAAAAATTCCTTTANGTGGAAGATGTTTTTCGTTCTTTTGCAAGGAGGTGTGTTTGATACAAGAGGTACTTTCTATCTTTGCTTAATATGACTACTAAGAGAAAGTATGTGGCTATTCCCATCTTCCCCAAGGAAATGCCGAGTTTGTCTCCCAGCGGAGAAGGCAGCGGAAGCAACATCCACTCCTGTTGGCATGGAAGCACACAGGACCTAGTCATTACTCCGGAAGGATTCAAAGCAGAACAGTTAGCAGAATTACCAACTACTGGAGCCAGGTATTTATTTCCTAATAATACAGCAAGTAAATCTACCTTCCCAGTAAATATTCCTTTATTTTGTTTTTTTCAGCATAACACCTTAACTTCTCCACTTGCAGCCAAAGCCCTGTGAGAAGCAGGCAGCTAATGCCACAGCTCTTGGTACCAGGACTCTCCTAAAAGGGACAGACTCCTGAGCAGCAACGAGCAGGAGCAGATGACAACCAGAATAAGCCTGCAGGGAGCCCCAACTTTGTCCCCAGTGCTCGAGTGCTACAGGGTGATCGGGCCAAGGTCCAGGGTACCCAGGGAAGTCCAAGCGTGGCTGGCACGTTTGCCAAGAGCAGGTTCACGTATCAGGATATTGGGCAGGTTGGATGAGACCCAGTGTGCTGCCAGCATCTGAGACCAGCTCTTTCCAAGCACAATGAGAATAATAAAATACAAAGGTTACAGCTCTCAGTGCAGGCTAAAGCACAACCAATACCTCAATATGGTTAAACTCCCCTTCAAGCTTGTTCTGTGTGGTCAGCTCTGAACTTTCAATTTGAACAGCTATTCCACGTGGCTGATGCCTCTCCTGGACCCTCTGCTGGAGACGCCGGAGCCACTGCAGCCGGCAGTACTCTTCAACGCTCCCCTGCTTCTCCGAGGGGCCCGTGTCCCTCTCATGCCCCTCTCATCCCTGTCGAGGCTGCTGGGGAGAGCAGCCGAGTGCCCTTGCGCGGCCAGACAACCTTCTCTGCCCTGGGGCTGGGTTCAAAGGAGAAGTGTCAAGGTATCTGGCCACAGATTTGCCACAGCAAAACACAACCTACCAAAATTCCTTCCCTTTTTCTTTGGCTGCCCTGAAAACCAATCAGGAAATGACTCAAGAGTCCTGATTTAAAGAACCTTGCTGCAGCAAAACCAAACAGCCCAAAAGTACTTAAAAACTAATAAGCCAACAAGCCAAAATTCTTTGTTCTGAGCAAGATACGCCAGAAGAACATGAGCTGCAGGACATGGGAAAAGCTAGACAACCTCTTAGTAGTGAGGCTCTGCAAGAATACTTGTATTAATGGGTCTGTACAAGTTAAAACTCAAGCAAGGACCAATCGGTGTCCAACACAGAACCTGTAAGCAGCTCTTCACTATCTTGACACCATCAAGCAAGTTTAGGTAGCAGCTCTGTAAAGCAGGACCTGGGCATCCCAGGCAGACATGAGTCAACAGCAACAAAACTTACCTGTGAACCAGGTCACAACAGAGTACCCAGCAGTTCAAGGGAAGCAGCTATCCCCTCTGACACAACCGGAATATTGTGTCTCATTTTTAGACCTCAGCATAAGAAAAATATTGGGGAGAGCAGTGGAGGGCCACTAAGAAACTTGAGCACAACTCATCCTGCCAAAACAATGCAGCTAAACCCAAGGTACATAAGCAATTTGGACTCTAAAGTCAGTGTAGCCCAGCAATTTGCTGTTGCTGCATACAACCTACACAGAAAACTAAGGCAACAGTCATTTAATGATATGAATTTACCTGATATTTTCTCTTGTTCCTCTTTGTCTTGCTGGGCAAGCCGGGCTGCAACTTCCTCTGGTGACCGTTCCTTGATGGCATGGGAATCTTCCTGTTCTTTACCTATTCAGAAAGAGTAAAAGTGTTTCAGTAGAAAATCAGTGTGCTAATTTAGACTGTCTTTAGGGAAGTAACTCTCTGTTCAAAATCCCTTTGCATAACTAGTATTGCTTCATGAACTTAACTCCCACATAAAACCATCCGAGAGCTACCTCAAGCTTTTTTTAGTCTCATAATTTCAAGGGGCAGTCTCAAAGCTTTTCAAAATGAGCAGTGGCATGAATGCTTCATCATACGTACCTGTAAATTTTATGCTATCTGGTTATAAAAATCGAAAAGTGAAAGGTAAAGTAAGAAGTGATAAACACTTATAAGTCAAAGTTTAGACTTTAAGTAAATATCCGCTCACGTTTTTCAGTGCCCCTTTGGGAGCCTCGCAGAGTTCAGCCAAAGTAAATAAAAACGGGGAAAAGGCCATGGCAAATCAAGATTCTATTCCCTAGTCAAGGATACTGAGACACCTTTGCTTNAAGGCCATGGCAAATCAAGATTCTATTCTATTCCCTAGCCAAGGATACTGAGACACCTTTGCTCGCCTAAACAGAGAGATCACTGAGCTAAGTGATTCTCTGAAGATCAGCAGTAAGTGTGCAGATGAACGGGAGACAACCCAGAGATTTCCGCTCCCAGACTCAAACTGCAACAAAAATGAGCAGGAAACCTCCTTCTCATGCTCATGCCAACTCTGAGGGATGCATTTTACTAACTGCTGACATACCTTTTCTGAAACCTGGTAATGTGTAAAGAAATTAATATCATCTTATCTTAAAGAGACTATGATAAATAAATGAGTGCCTCATATGGCGTTAAATATTAAGTTCATTTCCTTCACTTAGCTCTGGACAGACATGATTTTCAGCATCAGAAACGGCACAGGGAGTAGAGGCAGAGCAGACTGTACAATTGTTTGATCAGCACAAGAAAAAAGGCAGGATTTCTTCTTGAGTTCACAACTATGCCTGCCCAGTATCAAACTCAGCTTTGTAGTATGCCGTAAGCCATGGAAGTTCTTACTTCTAAGAAAGGCACCAAGAGTGGCACCTTTAAAAACTGATAGACATCAACACAAGAATTTACACACCCAAGGTGACAAGCTTTGGGTTTGCCTCATGCTGCTCATGCATTTCTCTTTTACCTTCTTCAGTCTGCATCCCCGGAGCTGGCACTGACACGGCTTCGCCTGTGGCAGAGATGACCTGAGCTGCAGTGGAGCCTGCTGTAGTTACAGAACAAAATTGGTCAGTATATACGTGCTATAGGGTAATTACAGGAATATAGAGGCTTCAAAGTTTTTTCCTCAATAGAAACAGTTTCCTTATGACTAGGATAGAAAATAACATTACTTCCATGAAATTATATTAATCCTCAACCATTCCATAAGACTTCTTTAATCTACAATAAAGGTATAATGCAGCACAATGTTAGCCGTTTTGTTTTGCTCTGCATGGTGGTTGGTGACCTTACCTTCCTTTTCTTCCGACGAAGGAGCAACCTCCGCTTTGCTCTTTGGGGATTTGCTAGCGGGCTGTTTAGATTCCTTCATTACTTCTGCTACAGAGGAGATCTTCAGGGGACCTTGCTGTGTCTTGAAGATCAAAAATAAGACGTTATCAGTTTTCTCAACAGTCTGAGTTTCACTGAACCCATTATATCGGAAAAGAACATCTGGGCATCCAGATGGCTCTCCCCTAAATCTAAGCTTCAAGGTACATATGAAAACAGCATCAGGGCCATATTATTTCTTGCCCTGATTTTTAATTTAGGGAGAACCTGTATAATTTTCACCACTCCAGAACTGAACATACAGCAGTGGCAGAATTCAGTACAAACAAAAGTGTATTAATATCATAAAACCTTGCAGTACTTCATCTCTTCCTATCCAGCATACAAAGCCACGAGGCAAGAACAAAAGCATTTAAGTGTTAGTCACAAAAGTTCCAAGTCTTAATTGATGCCTGGGAGGCACGAAGAATGTGGATGACCACAAGCTCAGATGAGACACAGTTTGGATTCATCAATATGCCAATTCTCCCACTCCATTCAGGACAGTTTTCTGAAGCTCAAAATAAAAATATTTTCATCTTCTTGGGGGTCAAACTGTTCACAGTACTATTGATTTTAAAAGTTCTTGGTACTCTTTAAAAAGAAATTTAGTTTTTTTAATCTAGCTCTGCCACTAAGTGCACTAAATCTCTAGCCACGGTGAAATGGTTAAATAACAGTGTTTGCTTACCCCTTTCTGGCCAGATTAGTCATGAGTACAAGCATTCCCGCTAGTCAGTTACAATCTCGCTGGATTATTTTTGCTTTCAGATAAGTAAAAATTACAGTTTTGTAAGACAGGGACCATAGCCACAGTAAGATGATAATGGGCAATGTACAAGCACCACTACTTCATGCAGCACTAGGGAAGGTTATCACTACCTCTGTTAAATGGTTAATTCGTGCAGCAAAAAGCAGAGGTGTGAAATAGGAAAGAACCTGTTGTGTAGCTCAGTACTGTTTATTTTCAAGGAAGGGCAAAAAATCTGCAACTCTAATTAACTACAATTAATCTCTAAACCCAGTACATGCCAAGTTTGATCAGAATTTGAACACAAAGAGCAGCTGTTCTCTCTGCATGAGGAGAAGGAATGCAGGGGAGGCGACAGGCAAACACTCACCGATTTCTTTGGTGTCGTTACGCTGTAGGGTGCTGGACCCAGTGCCATCTCAAAGAGCTTCTCCGAGTAGGGGACAGCCCTCTCCACATTTTCCCGGAAACGAGTATCATAGTTGGCGTATAAGATAGTGCCACCTACTCCTCCACCCACAAATAGGAGACCTGCACCAATAATTTTACCTATAGAAACACTACAGGGGGAAAAAAAAAAAGAGCAAAAGTTGTTTGATGTATCAGTGATACAACAGGCAGTCTCCAAATAGACTGTAGACCTTTAAGGCTACTCTTTGCTCCAGAAGTTTGTCAAAGAATAAACCCAGAATCCACTTTGAAGCCTCAGAGCATCCCGAGAGACAACTATGGCCTCCCCAAGGGTCTCCCTTCCAAATAACCTCGATAGGCGACACTGACATCTGATTGAATCCACAACAAACACACAGATCCAGGAGCACGCAATTCCCTGAAGATTCCCCCAGTGCCACCAACTCGCTCCCTGCGACGCCCCGAAGCAGACCTGCTCCAGGTGAAGCACGTACCCGGATCCATCCGGTGCGGCGGCGTATCCGCGGCACGGCCGCAGTGGCCGGAGCCGGGCTCTCCCACAGCGGCAGTTCTGCAAGGAAGGGAGAGGCAAGGATCAGGTAGGCAGGACATCCAAACATCCCTTCACCCCCCAAAAAACAACCAATCCACTCATTTTATCGCCACATCTTGCACCCATTTCCTCCCAGTCCAAGGCTGTCCCTGCAGGAGCTAATAACCCCGCTGCTTTCAAGAGCGAAATCAGATTGTAGCAGAAATGAAATTGCTGTAGGTGAGAGTGGAATTTCAGCAGTCTCTGGTTACTAGGGAGGACGTCACCCAAGGGTTTTTATCTTCTTTGCATCTTCGCTGCAAACAAAGGTCGACCAGAAAGACTTGTTCAACTACACCGACCCAAGCAGTAAGGAGAAAAAGCTCTGTCTTCTCTTTACAAAAATAAACAAATGCATAAAAAGAACTGCTGGAAGAGGAACACGGGTCTCATGGGACAGCTGCATGCAAGTCCCTAAAGCAGCTTTTCCCATAGTTGAGGTCTGCAGGGCAAGGAAGCAATTTTTCTTTAAAAATATATAGATATAAAAAAAAGACAGATGTGCAAAAAAAAAAATCAAATAAGAGAAGTTTCTCTATGTCCTTTTAGTTATGAGAATAAACAAACCACACAAATCTGGTTTTGTTCCCACCATCACACAGTGACACAGAGGAAAGGCAGGAACAGGGATCGCGGATTTTTTCCGGTGCGTCAGCCAGGACGGTGTCGTGGGCAGCGGGCGCCCGTGCACCGTGCGGGAGGCCCAGCCATGCGCAGCGCTCCCCTCTCCTGCTCCACGGCGGGCAGGAACACAAATTATCATCAAAACATTTACGGGACTGGCTTCTCCCAGAAGCTCACATGGAGATTTTAGTGCTCCTATACTGAACTTCACTAATATAAGGCTCCTAAGTGATTCTGCAGGCAACTGCTGCACGTTTCTGACTCTCAGTAGGGCCTTATTGCACCACTAAGTACAAAGCAAAGTACTTTAGCACTATCCATGCAGCTCAACCAAAGGAAGCGAGAGGGGAAAAGTATTTGGCATTGATCTCTTCAGATTGAATTTTCAGGGCTTTCTGAAACTTTATTTTGACCAGCGCTCATTCAGAAATCAGCCCTGGCTCCGAGTCCCCAGCACCAGCCTTCCTGGAGAGCATTACTGCAATATTAATGTGTGCCCAGGGCATTAATTTTCATTAATTAATCAGCCAGTTACACCTCTGCAATTACCTCTAGTACCTAGTGATGGCCAATAACCCCCTTCCCGTTTTGTCCTCCCACCTTCAAACACCTCTGCTCCTACAGGCTGCATCTGGGAACAGAGCAGGACTCAGGAGAAAGCTTTTGGCTGAACATGTGGGCTCTGTCCACCATGAGGGTTTCCTCATTTCGATTTATTTTTATATTTGAAAACAAAACATCTCATCTATTCACAGTTACTCACAGTGAGAGCAATAGGAACACAGGCATTCAGCAATCACTGTCAGATTCCTACCAAGTGGGGATGATCTAAAACCCAAGAAAGACTCAAGCTGCTTTTGGAAGATGCTTCCTTGCAAAGTACATTAAAAAAACCCTTTGCTGGGTCGAGTCACGACAAACTAGGATCCTTAAGCATCGATGTTTTATAAACAGAAACCAGGGTCTAATTTTCTCCTTTACAACCAAACTCACTATTACCTCTAAAAGTCACAGGCAAATTTCTAAAGTAACATTGCTCTCTTTTGGCCATTTCCATCATCTTGCTAACATTCACTGCATAATCACAATTTGTAACATTACAAGGAGTTTCTCACCTCCCTTTTGCTTGATTACCAGGCGTTTACCATAGATAAATACTAGTCATCTAAAAAAAACCCTGATCACATTCCTAGGGATATGAAGGAATTCCACAGCAGCAGCAAAGTGCTCACGGCTCTGCAAACAGGGATTCCTGTTGATAAGGGCCCAGCTGGCAGCACTCCGGGGCAAGGGCACCACGGAGCAGCTGTCCCATTCCCACCTCCCACTCCAGTGCTTCTCCGTGATGTCTCATCCTACATCTCAAATGCTCATTATTTTACACTCATTCTCCACTGTTGTATTAGTGCAAGAATCCTCTGGCCAGGCACATCCTACTTGCACTCCAGTTGGCGTAAGGAAGTCCAACAAAGCTGGTATTTGAGATGATCCATATAAATTTGCTCCGATAAACCTCCCTCCTCTACTCCAGTGTCTTTTCTCTGAATAAAGCTTGGGAGACAGGTACTTTCCGACCACATATTTGTGTGTTTGAACAGAAAGAGCAAAGCAGAAACTTTAGCAGAAACAAGGCTTGGTAGAGGCTATGCCAACAAGGACTCCGACCACGGGGCTGGAAGTCTTTTTGCCACCACCCAAGCCACCTGCTCCTAGCTTCACCTCCTAAAAGTAGCTCATGTTTGTTTTTCAAGAAAACAATGAATAGCCCGAAGGAGGTAGAAGGGCTCCCCCGAACCTCTATGGACCTGCCGGCACAAGGACCTGCTCCCTGGAGATGCTCAAAGCCCACGGACACTGTCCTGAGCACCAGCAGATCTCCTGAGCTTCCAACCCACCTCAACTGCTGTTTCTGTGAACCACGAGTTCAAAGCCACGAATTTATTTATCAACAAAATTGCTGATTCTCCCTTTCACAGAGCCCACCAATAAGAGGGAAGGCAAAAATGTCTACCAATCTCTATCACTAAGTCTCCACCAGGAAAGCTTTTAATATCTGGACCCTCAGGGGACTGTCACTTTGGTGAAGGGCAGTTGCTTTAGTACCTAGAGCTGACACAGGGCTGTAGATCTAGAGCTGTCACACAGCTACTCTGTCCCCAGGCTCCTCTGCCCTGCACGTCCTCAAGGACCTGCTACCCCCAAGCAGCACGTTCAGCTCTGTGCTTGTGACTGGATTTTGAGGATTTTTGACCTGAAAAGGACTATTTTAGTGTCACTGTGTCAGCTTTATGTGTCAAATACTTACAAAAGGCTGACTCCCCTTACTAAAAACTGCAATAACTTGCCACTTACATTGATGCCTAACACCAAAAAGCCCCACATGTATCTCTGAGGGCTCCAGGGCAGGCAGGTGATGCTGCAGATCACAGAGGAGCGGCTCTTGGAGGTCAGCGAGAGCAGAACTGGCTGGATTTCACCTGGTGACACGTGCTTGGGACGGCAGCCAGGCTGCTCCAGTGCCACTGCTCCTAGGGCACTGGGTGAGGAGGGCAGCAGGACCGGGAAACCCTCGCTGAGACAGGAGGGCCAAGGCTGCAACCACCTCCTGTCACGTCCCCAGGACCCCTTCCAGGCCTGGCAACTTCCCGGGAACGTCTATATGAGGGCAGCAATGTTCTCCTTGGAAACGACCTAGCAACACCCCAGCCTGGGCCAGGACACCTGGATTACACATTCCCGGGGGAATTCCGTGTCTCTTACAGCATAAGCACCAGAATTAAATCGCTTGTTTCCTACTCCTGC
>VWPW01026339.1:0-24389 GCA_013389825.1 Crypturellus undulatus | reverse complement strand
GCGCAGAGTGAGGGTCCCCACGCGGGATCCCCATCGCCGGCCCCAGTGCAGGAGGAAGAGCTGGTGAGTGACAGGGCACACAGGAAGGGATGCTCCGTGGATTCCCTGGGAGGAATGCTCCACGGAGAGGGATGCTCCACGGGTGGGGATGCTCCATGGGGAGAAATGCTCCATGGAGAGTAATGTTCCACAGGGAGGGATGCTCCATGGGGAGGGATGATCTGCTAGTAGGGATGCTCCACAAGGATGGACGCTCCACGGAGAAGGATGTTCCATGGAGAAGGATGCTCCATGGAGAGGCATGCACCATGGAGAAGGATGCTCTGTTGTGAGGAATGCTCCATGGAGAGGGATGTTCCACAGGGAGGGATGCTCCATGGGGAAGGATGCTCCATAGGGAGGGATACTCCACAGGGAGGGATGCTGCATGGGGAAGGATGCTCCATGGAGAGGGATGCTCCATGGGGAAGGATGCCGGAGGAGCTGCCAAGGATCAGTGTCCAACACAGGACTCTCCTCCCTGCAGGTGCACAAAGACGAGGGAGCAGGGACACCACAGATACTGTCAACCACCGTGGCCCCCAGGATCCCTTCGGTAAGAGCTGCCCCGCTTCCCAGCCCCTTCCCAGCCTTGGGAGTCGGGATGCGGGTTGCTGTGGATGCCACCCTGTGCCCCATGCTCTGGGTGTCCCTGCTGGAGCAGGGGGTTGGACCAGATGATCTCTGGATCTCTTCCAACCTCAACCCTTCTGTCATTCTGTGATTCTGCCTCGTGCCGCTGCAGCTGCGCCTGGCCGCGCTCAACGCGCCACTCTCCGGGGACATGAGCGGGCTGCGCGGCGCCGACCTGCAGTGCTACCGGCAGTCGCAGGAGGCCCGGCTCTACGGCACCTTCCGCGCGCTGCTCGCGGCGCCCACGCAGGACCTGCCCTCCATCGTCAAGCGCACGGACCGTGCGCTGCCCGTCCTCAACCTCAAGGCAGGTGCCCCCCGCGCTCCCACCGCCGCTCTGCCCGTTCCCGTTCTGTTCTCCATCCCGTCCCGCGCCCTTTCCCATTCCGCTTTCCATCCCGAGCCCTTACTGCTCCCTTGCTCGCACGGCTGCGCGGGCTCCGCTGGGGCACCCGCTTTCCCTTCTCCATCCCGGCTCATTGCTGGCTCCGCACCAGCACCAGGAAACCCTCATCCCCTTCCTTTCCCAAGCATCTGGATCCGGCTGCTTGCCCAGGTGTCTAATGGGATAATGCTGGAATTCCCTCTGCTTCCCACCTCCTGTGGAAGCGGGTGGCAGCCACCTCCAGGGCTGGGATTATATCCCTGGCACACCCGGAATCTGTAGGATCCTTGTCACCTCCTTTGGGATGGAACTGTGGGGGACATGGGACCCCCATCACCACGTTGGGAATGGATCCACAGGAGACCCAGGACCCCTGGGACCACCTTGGGGCCAGATTCCTGGGGTCCCCAGGACCTGTAGCCTCCCATCACCTCCTTGGGGATGGATCCATGGAGTAACCAGCACCCCTGGGATCCGTCGCCTGCTTGGGGATGGATCCATGTGGGACCACGGACCCCTAGGCCCCCACCACCTTCTTGGGGATGGATCCATAGGAGACCTGGGACCACCTTGGGGCCAGATCCCTGGGGCTCCCAGGACCCTGAGCCTCCCATCACCTCCTTGGGGATGGTGGAGTAACCAGCACCCCCAGGATCATTCACCCGCTTGGGGATGGATCCATGGGGGAGCAGGGACCCCTGGGCCCCCATCAACTCCTTGGGGACAAACCCATGGGGACCCAGGACCCCCAGACTCCTGTCACCTCCTCGGGGAGGGATCTATGGGGCAGTTGGGACCCCAGGGACCCCTGTCCCCTCCTCGGGGACAGATCCATGGGGGACCCCCGGGACCCCTGTCCCCTCCTTGAGGACAGATCCGTGGGGGACCCCTGTCCCCTCCTTGGGGACAGATCCATGGGGCAGCTGGGACACCTGTCCCCTCCTCGGGGATGGATCCGTGGGGGACCCCTGGGGCTCCTGTCCCATCCTCGGGGATGGATCCATGGGGGACACCCAGGACTCTTGTCCCGTCCTCGGGGACAGATCCGTGGGGGACCCCCGGGACCCCTGTCCCCTCCTCGGGGACGGATCCGTGGGGCACCCTCCCTACCCGCCGCTTGCAGGGGCAGCTGGTGGCCAAGAGCTGGAGCTCCCTCCTGGCCGCGGCCGGCTCCGGCGCGCGCCGCGTGCCCATCTACACCTTCGACGGCCGCGATGTGCTCAGCGACCCGCTGTGGTGAGCGAGCGCCCACCGCGCGTGTCCCCATCCGCCTCGGCGCGCGGTCCCCGCTCCGGGGACACCTCCAAGACACGCTGCTGTGTCCGCAGGCCGCTCCGGCTGGCCTGGCGCGGCTCCAGCTCCGGCTCCGGGCGCCACTGTCACGGCTGGCGCCGCAGCGGCGCGGCCCAGGGGCTGGCGGTGCCGCTGGGGGACGGTGGCTTCCTCGGCGGCACCCAACGGCGCAACTGCTCCGACCTGCTGGCCGTGCTGTGCGTGGAGGTGGCCTTTCCCTACCGGCACATGTGGTGACAACACGGAGCCATCCCTGCTCCAGCCCAGGCTGGCCGCTTCCCGCTCCGGCTCGGTGGAGGTGGCTTTTCCCTACCGGCACATGTGGTGACAACGCGGAGCCATTCCCGCTCCAGCCCGGCCTGGCTGCTTCCCGCTCCGGCTCGGCTCTGCGTGTCCCTGGAAATAAATTCGGGATAAAGGCAGGGGTTTTGGTGGCAGCGGGACAGGGGGCAGCTGGGGGTATATGTATGTATTCTATATGTGCGCCCCAGGGGTGGGTGTGGGGTGTAGATGTATATGCACATTCAAATACACATATATATGTGTGTCCCCAAGTGACTGCGTCCTTAGCATCTCCCATGGCCTCCCCGGTGTCCCCAAGGCTGCCCATTGTGTCCCAGCACATCCCTGTGACCTGCCCAGTGTGTCCCAGGGCCATCTCAGTGTGTCCCCAGGTCCCACTGTGTCCCTGTGGATTCCCTTGACCTGCCCAGTGTGTCCCAGTGTGTCCCCAGGGGCTGCCCAGGGTGTCACCCTGTCCCAGGNCCAGGGCCATCTCAGTGTGTCCCCAGGTCCCACTGTGTCCCTGTGGATTCCCTTGACCTGCCCAGTCCCCCAATGTGTCCCCAAGGCCAGACCGATGTGTCCCAGCACCACGCCAGGGCCAGCCCAATGTGTCACAGTATGTCCCGAGGGGCTGCCCAGGGTGTCACCATGTCCCAGGGCCAGCCCAGCGTGTCCCAATATGTCCCAGTGTCCCCAAGACTGCCCAATGTGTCCCAGTGCTCCCAGAAACAGCCCAGCGTGTCCCAGTGTATCCCAGGATCTCCCCCGTGTGTCCCCAGGGCCAGCCCCATGCGTCCCAGTGTGTTCCAGGACCTCCCCAGGGTGTCCCAGTGTCCCCAAGACTGCCCAATGTGTCCCACTGTCCCCAGGGCCAGCGCAGTGTGTCCCAGGGCCTCCCCAGTGTGTCCCCAGGGCCAGCCCCATGTGTCCCAGTGTCCCCAAGGGTGCCCAACGTGTCCCAGTGTCCCCGGGGCCAGCGCAGCGCGTCCCAGCGCGACCGCCCCGTCCAGCCCCCGGTCCCGGTCCCGGTCCCGGTCCCGGTCCCGGCCCGCCCGCCGGTTCCGGGCCCGTCACCCGGGCAACCTCGGCCCCATCGGCGCGCGCCAGAGACACGGCCTCTCCGCCGCCGCCTCCTCCTTTTGCTCCTCGATTGGTCTAAATCGCTGCCCGTCACCCAGATGCCCCTTGTGAGTGGCGGGGTTTGAACTGCGCCCGCCCCTGCCGCGGCCGGAGTGGCTGGTTTGAACGCGCGGGGCGGCCTGTGAGTGGCGAGGGGCGGTGGGCGGGCGCAGTCCAGGTCCCGCCTCCCGGCGGCGATTGGCGGGCGGTTTCGGCGGGCTGAGCGGAGGTTTGAACCGCGCCGCCATCGCCGCCCGCGCCGCCGCCGCCGCCATGGAGCTGGACGAGTCCTCGTCGCCCCTCCGCGTGCGTGTCCCCCCCGCGGGGCAGCGGAACCCCCCGGCCCCTCCGATCCCGTCACGTTCCCCCCTGTTCCCCTCAAATCTCCCTCATTTCCCTTCAGATCCCGCCCTCATTTCCCTTCAGATCCTCCTGTGATCCCCGCCTGGACTCCCCTCTACCCACCCTTCAAATCCTCCTTAGATCCCGTCAGATCCTCTCTCTGATCCCCCAGTTTCCTTCAGATCTCCCTCTCAATTCCCTTGAGATCCCCCCTCAATTCCCTTCAGATCCTCCTGTGATCCTCACCTCGATCCCCCTCTGACCTACCCCTCAAATCCTCCTTAAAACCCTTCAGATCCTCTCTCTGATCCCCTCAGTTCCCTCCAGATTCCCCACTTCCCTTCAGACACCCCCACTCAATTTCCCTCTGATTCCCCCCTCAATTCCCTGCAGATCCCCCCTCCACTCTCTTCAGATCACCTTCTAATCTCCCTCACACTCGATTCCTCTTTGTTCCAAACCCAAATCCCCCTCAATTCCCTTCAGACCTCCTCTTTGGCCCTCAATCCTCTTCAGATCCTCCCTCCACTCCCTTCAGATCACCCTCTGACCCCCCACTCAATTCCCCTCTGATCCACCCCTCAAATCCCCCTCGATTCCCTTCAGCTCCTCTCTGACCCTTTCATTTCCCTTCAGATCCCCCCTCGATTCCTCTCAGCCCCTCCATCCCCTCATGTTGTCCCTGGGGACCTTCCCCCATCTCCCAGGTACCATCTCGGGGGCCCCCCGCTCTGTCCCTTGCAGTCGTGGCCGGTCCCCCTTCCCCTCACGCCTTTTGTGTCTCTCTCCCCGAGCAGCCCCTGGATGAGAACCTGCGGGTACCCGTGGGCGATGGCCCCAAGAAGCGGCTCTCGGTGGAGCGGATCTACCAGAAGAAGACGCAACTGGAGCACATCCTGCTCCGGCCCGACACCTACATCGGCTCCGTGGAGCTGGTGACCCAGGTGCGGAGCGGCTGGGGCACGGGGGACACGGGGCTGAGCAGCACCCAGCATGGGGAGAAGTCACTAACAGGTCCCCTAGCAAACTGAG
Organism: Crypturellus undulatus; assembly: GCA_013389825.1. Lineage (NCBI taxonomy): Eukaryota > Metazoa > Chordata > Aves > Tinamiformes > Tinamidae > Crypturellus > Crypturellus undulatus. The sequence goes on along the minus strand of VWPW01026339.1, from coordinate 19,261 downwards.
GACCAGTGCTGGGTCCCCGCTCCTTGCACAGTGACAACTGGGAAGTAGCATGTAGGAAATCTGCAAAATACTTAGGGATTTATGTATGTTTTTTTTTAATTTTCTTTTCAGCAAATGTGGGTTTATGATGAAGATGTGGGCCTGAACTGCAGAGATGTGACCTATGTGCCTGGCTTGTACAAAATCTTTGATGAGATTCTAGGTGAGCTATGAGATATCTGTTGGGTCAGGGATGAGCAAGTTTGTTCTAAGCTATTTCTGGCTACTGAGTGTGTAAGAGGCACTCTGTGTTATAAAATCAATTTAATTTAACCCAGATTCTCCTGTTTGTATTATCCTATAGTGTTCATCTCTATAGCTTGCAAAATCTTTGCAAACCCGGATGATTATTAGTAGCATCTTGTCTTCAATTTGCGTATTCATTCCACTGAAAGCACTTTATACTTAATATTTTTTATCTTGACTGAGAACGTAATATGCTAAAAATAACTCTCTTTCCATTCTAGTCAATGCTGCAGACAACAAGCAGAGGGATAAAGCTATGTCATGCATTAAAGTTACAATTGATCCGTAAGTTTTACCCCATTTTTTGTTCAGTGCTTTCCCAGCTCACACGTGTTAGATTTTCTTCTTTAGACACTGTTCTGTGAGGCTGCACTTGGGCTTTAGAGAGTTTTCTGGAGAGGTCCAGTCAAGTTAGATCAAAGATAATTCCTGCAGCTCCTCAGTTGCCAACTTGTGTAGCGTCATTAACCAATTACAAAAGCCTTTCTCTTGCTTAGATCTCTTGGTTTCTTAGAGTGTTGACTTGTGAAACCGCTGCTTTCACTTTTCTTTGTCATTTCCATTGTGGTCATTTTCCCCTTCTCATCCTTTTTATGCTGTTATTGAGCATAGACAAATTTCACAAATAATTGTCCATGTTGTAGAAGGTATTTGCAGATCTGAGGCTGAAGAAATTTTTTGACTTGTCCACCCTCTGCTGGCTGGTTCTGCACTAGCTGAAATTTGCTTTTAATAAAATGGTGGCCTTCTCCCAGAGATGATGTGCAGTATTTATTTCACAGCTCAGCCATTTCCAGCCTTAAAGATATGCTGTCTTTCCCCCCAGAGAGAATAACACAATCAGCGTATGGAACAACGGGAAAGGTATTCCGGTTGTTGAACACAAAGTGGAGAAGGTCTATGTGCCTGCTCTCATTTTTGGACAGCTGTTAACGTCAAGCAACTATGATGATGATGAAAAGAAAGTCACGGGTAGGGAAATCTCCAAATTATGTGCTAATATTTTTGTGTAGCTTGATAGGCTTAAATGAACTGACTCACCTGTGTGAGTGAGCAGTGGTTACTGGGTTTCATGATGACTGATCTGATTAAAGGTGACACTAGTGGGTCCCTTGATGTTCTCCTTAAGAAAAAGAAGGGCTGTCAGTGCAGCAAAAAACATTAAGGAACTCCTCTTTTTTTTTTTTATCAGAAGGAAGTGTCCATGCTGTATTTTACAATGAAACTGGTACAATCACAGAAAACAGGAGGAATCAACACTAATTCCAATTAAATGCGGGTTTATAGACGTGCACTAAGTTCATAGGATATCATCATTTATAGCGTTGAACTTTGTGCTAAAGTGACTGAATTCTTGTTAGCCTGGAATTATTTTAGATGGTTTTGATCAAATATAACAACATAGCTCTGTTTGCCTTAATTCCAGGTGGTCGAAATGGTTATGGAGCCAAACTGTGCAACATATTCAGCACAAAATTTACAGTAGAGACTGCATGCCGTGAATACAAAAAATTATTTAAGCAGGTATGGGCACCTTATGTAATTCTGTTTTCTCATTTCAGTAAGGTTGTGCTTGAGATTTTCAAACAGGAACCTCAGTTTTCATTCCAAAAGAGCTACATTCCAGTTTACATTCCAAAAGAGCAAATTGGCTACTACTGCCAAATTTGATTCAAAAGGATGGAATAATCAGAATCTAATTTTTAGTCTTTTTTTTGTCAGAATATATAAAACTTGTAAGCTGTCTGTCTGTTTTTAAAAACAAAACTAGTTACTTATGTTTGTTAGGCATGTAACTCACATAATTCCTTTTTTCCAGACCTGGACAGACAATATGGGAAAGGCTGATGAAATGAAACTGAAATATTTTGATGGAGAAGATTACACATGTATCACTTTCCAACCTGATCTATCAAAGTTTAAAATGACAATTCTGGATAAAGACATTGTAGCTCTAATGTCTCGAAGAGCATATGATATTGCTGGATCCACAAAGGATGTCAAAGTTTTCCTAAATGGAAAGAGATTGCCTGTAAGTAAGCATTTAAAGGAAATAATACCTATAGTTACTTAAACAAGATTTTGTTCAAGCAATTTATATCATTACGTGTGGTGAAATGAAAGTTTGTGTGAGTGATTCTTTATAATATTTACGGACACTGTTGTAAACAAATTCTCTGCTTTTATCTGCATGTAGGTGAAAGGATTCCGTAGCTATGTGGACCTCTACATAAAGGACAAATTAGATGAAACTGGTAACACTCTTAAGGTTATCCATGAGGAACCAAACTCTCGATGGGAAGTGTGTTTGACTTTAAGCGAAAAAGGCTTCCAGCAAGTTAGTTTTGTCAACAGCATTGCTACCACAAAGGTAACTTCTTTACCTTATTCAGTCAAGCTAATTTGTCATTGTTAGTATTCTTAGGTATTTTCAAATATTTGTTAGTGAAAAATAGGTAATTGCTTAAGGTACGAAGACCAGGCTTATTCTGGATGATGTTCCTACATTTAAAAGAATCACCTCAATATCTTTGGTTCTTTTTTGCCCTAGGGTGGCAGGCATGTTGATTATGTAGTTGACCAAATTGTGACTAAACTCATTGAAGTTGTGAAAAAGAAGAACAAAAATGGAGTGGGAGTGAAGCCTTTTCAGGTACAAACTCAGTTTCCCTAATAGAAAACTTACCTCTAGCATATTGTATGCAACTTGATGAATTATTACAATAGTCTAATTTATAATAAATATTTCTGTTACCATTAGTACATTTTATATATGTGTTATGTTTATAGAAACCTTGCATTTTCCATTTCAATTCAATTAACGATCTTCTCTTAGCTGTTGCATTTTGCAATTAGAACACCATAAGTATCAGATGATATCTGTTTTGAAGGAGAGCTGCTGATTTCTTAACAACCCCAATCATATTAGTATTGTTCATGAATATCTACTCGCTGTCCTAAACTCTGTTTTGTTTGATTAAACATTTAGAAAAAATCCCCAGAAAAGTGATAATTGAGTTAGTTCTTTCAGTGTGATTTTGATATGCAGATGCCAAAGGGCACTGTGAGATGAGCTTGTTTGGTTGGTAAAAATGCTTATGTTTAACTGCAGGTGAAGAACCACATGTGGATTTTTGTGAATGCTTTGATAGAAAACCCAACCTTTGACTCTCAGACAAAGGAAAACATGACTCTGCAGGCAAAAAACTTTGGCTCAACATGCAAACTGAGTGAAAAATTTATCAAGGGTGTAAGTATTCGTATCCAGGGATATCAGCTATAGATGTCTATAAAGCTGCATCTTATGCTTAAGGTGGCAAATATACTATTTATGAAATAATGCCAGTGTAAAATAAATATATATATAGACTAAAATTATGTCATAGTTAAGGGTTTTTTCACAATTGAGTCTCTTGTGTTGCAGGCAGTTGGCTGTGGTATTGTTGAAAGTATCTTAAACTGGGTAAAATTTAAAGCTCAGAACCAACTGAATAAGAAATGTTCTGCTGTGAAACATACCAAGATTAAGGGTGTTCCTAAGCTGGATGATGCCAATGATGCTGGTAAGCTTTATATTCTTTCTAGCAGTTCATTAAAAAAAATACACAAAAAAGTTAAACAGTCCTATGTATGGTTCAACAAAACTAGTGTTGGAAGATATTTATTTTCATTTATTTTGGGAACATACACACTCTAACTGTATTTCTTAACTAGATAATTTACTTTCTGTTTTTTTAGGCAGCAAGAATTCTATAAACTGTACGCTTATTCTGACTGAGGGAGACTCAGCCAAAACACTGGCTGTTTCTGGTCTGGGAGTGGTTGGTAGAGACAAATATGGAGTATTTCCTCTTCGAGGGAAAATACTCAATGTTCGAGAAGCTTCTCATAAACAGGTAAGTTGGAACATCTTAATAGTCTATATATTAGAAAACATGTTATTCTTTGTGTTATGCAATATGTTTTAACCAAATCAGTACAGCTGGGCACCTGAAATACTAGATCTTGTAGTAACAGTATCCCAGATATGTGAAGCCAACCCTGCCTTTTGCATGCCCTGATGATTGAGTAGGAATATTGGCCAAGTCCTATACACTGCTTTGCCTGAAGGGATGGCATGTGTGTTGTGGACTACGAAATGTTTGGAACAACTTAGAATAATTAGACTTCAGCTTAAAAATAATGAGTTTCTAAACAAGAAAAGAATGCTGGCAAGCCTAAGCACAATAAGGAGTTATTTATAATGGATCATTTCATATCTTTTTTTGAGCTACAATTTCTTTGGAAGATAAGTTTTATTCCATGTGGTCTTTTCTAGATTATGGAAAATGCTGAAATCAACAACCTCATCAAGATTGTGGGCCTACAATATAAAAAGAACTATGATGATCACGAATCTTTAAAGAGCCTTCGCTATGGAAAGATTATGATTATGACAGATCAGGTTAGACTCACTAAAATTCAAAACTGGGAGAGAAAAAAAAGCATTAGTGTATGGTGATACTGTAGTAGATGGCGATATATCTTTCTGTTGTAACTAATTCTCTGCATTCCTCTGGTTTTGTTATTCTATTTTTTTAGTAGATGGTCTTAAATTTTCAGTCACAAAACAGAGCTGTGACTTGTATGGTTACATCTTAGGAAGAGGAAGTTGGTAGGGCTGATTATGATCATTTTCTAATAAGCTAACTTGTCAATTGCCACTTTCCATCATATCCGTGATTAAAATAAGCCTTCTTCAAAATATTCAGGATCAAGATGGTTCTCATATCAAAGGTTTGCTGATTAACTTCATCCATCATAACTGGCCATCTCTTCTAAGGCATAACTTTTTGGAGGAATTTATTACTCCCATCATAAAGGTAAGGACTGAGTTTATGGTAAGGTGCATGAGCAGGATTAGTTGATCCACATCTGCCTCTCCTTTCACAAGTACAATCCTCATTCATTACAGGTCTTCAAAAACAAAGAAGAAATAGCATTCTACAGCATTCCTCAATTTGAAGAATGGAAAAACAATACACAGAATCATAATTCATGGAAAATCAAGTACTATAAAGGTCTGTAGAAAACATAATAGGGTGGAGTTAAGCGATCCAAGTAGCCGTTTCATTCATAGACTAAATTCAGCATTAGGCCCCCTTGCACAAAGGCTTTGAACCAGATGAACTAAGTACTTATTCCAGAATTGCTTAATCCTGATAAGCAAGTTGCCAACTGCAGAACAACACCTAGATGTTGAGGGGTCTTTTCCAGATTAAAATTAGTTACAGACATCTATGGAAGTCTCAAGCAAATTAAAAAGTCTAGGAGACAACTGCTTGCTTGCTTTTTTAATTCTTGTGCTTTTTGTGATACCTCTCATTTTTTAATAACTTAGGGTTTTTCTATAAATCATACCATTTTAACATTTCACATGATGCGTCACAAAAACTACATGCAACAAAACATTTGTTTAAACTGCAGCTTAACTTGAGCAAGAAGTGATTGAGTTGAACTTGTGTTGTCTTTGCAGGTTTGGGTACCAGCACATCAAAGGAGGCTAAAGAATACTTTGCAGATATGGCAAGACATCGAGTTGTCTTCAAATATTCTGGTCCTGAGGATGATGCTGCGATCAGCCTGGTACCTAAGAATACTTGATTTAATTGCTGACTTACTATCTTTGGTATTCTACTGCTTAATGCTGTGTGTTTTCTCTTAAAATGCACTTAGAGGCCTTTGGGCTTGAGAAATCTCTTTGTTACCAAGGCTACAGCTTTCCTCTAACTGGTAGAAGCGACTCTGTCCACAGATCTCAGGCCAAGAGCACGGTTTTAATGATGGCTTTTAAATATAGCTCAGAACAAACTAATCACTACAAACCTATTGACATTTTCAGACATAATGGTGAATATTCGTTTAACATTTTTTCTGCATGTTACGCAACTCTCTAAGTCAGACCCCGCACACCTTCTCTCCCCCAGATTTTCTTACTGTTTTCTTGTAAAATGATCCATCAGTGTTTAAAACAGCTCTTGCTTCAGTGAACTACTTTACCTGAAGTAGATGTTGATTCTTAAGTATTCTGGGTTAGTAGCCAATGTCCAAACCAAGATTTTTTTTTCCCAACCCGTTGATTATGTTAACAGTGAAGTTTGCTTTGGTCCTCTGTTACTCTGTGAAAGATTCATAAAGTCAAGAGTTTGTGTTTTGGCCTTAATAATTTAGCTTCAGTAACCTGTTACTGCACTTGTTAGGCTGCTAAGCCAACTCGTTTTGCATGTTATTCCCAGGTTTAAAATATTTTTCTGTGCTGTCCTCTTAAGTGGTCCAATAGGGCACACTATAGAATGTCCTTGAATTGAGTTCCTTTCATCTGTGTAATGTATAGGCCTTTAGCAAGAAGAAGATAGAGGAGAGAAAGGAGTGGCTGACTAATTTCATGGAAGATAGAAGACAACGGAAGTTGAATGGCCTGTCAGAGGTAAAAGGTTTAAATATATGAAGGAATCTGGTTTCCTCTTACTCCGTAGGGCTGTTCTTGGTTTCATTCTGGTAGGGTAGAGCTGTACATGGCTTAGGGTCATTGAGTCATCACCAGATTATGGGACAGTTATAATGTTTCAAGATTTTGCAAAGCAGCCTCTTCTCATCTCATTAGTGCAGTGTTAGTGTCAGTTGTCTAGTGATTAATTTGTTTTTTAGCTCTTATTTTTCAAATTTCTTTATCAATAGGGAAATGATCATTTAAACAGGACTGCATGAAGTAAAATATATTTTCTCTGTAAAACAGACCTCTATCATGAGAAGCAATGTTTTATTTTTCCATGTTGAGAATACCAGCATTTGAGCTTGTGTTTAGTTAGTCTTACAATGAACTTCAATTTTAGTGAAACCAGACAAGTATAAGCTAAGACACAGATTAGATCTTGTTAAAATTAAGGCATTCTTAAAACTGTTTTTCTTAGGACTACCTCTATGGGAAAAATAGCAGTTATCTGACATACAATGACTTCATCAACAAGGAGTTAGTCCTGTTCTCAAACGCTGATAATGAAAGATCAATCCCGTCTCTGGTTGATGGTAAGTAATTTCAAATTAGTGACTGTAAATGAATAGTTTCATGTCGTCTCATCAGAATCAGGGTAGCCTGAGTTTTCAGGGTCAATATTCTGAGGTTCGTTCTCAGTTCTCCAAGCTTTGTTGTTTTTAGAAATCTTTAGGCTAAGTGTCCGTGTCCTTTTTTTAGCATGTAGTTACGAGTACCTAAGTCTCATGGTACTGTCCCTCTAGGTGAATGTGTAGCTCTTAGAGCTTCCAGAAAGTAGAAGCTAAATGAAACATTTTAGATAGTCATTGCAAAGTCACACGTGTTTTTCTTTTTTATTTTTTTCATACAGGTTTGAAGCCAGGTCAAAGAAAAGTTCTGTTCACATGTTTCAANTTTTTTTTTTTTTTTTTTTTTTCATACAGGTTTAAAGCCAGGTCAAAGAAAAGTTCTGTTCACATGTTTCAAGCGAAATGATAAGCGGGAGGTGAAGGTTGCTCAGCTGGCTGGTTCTGTAGCTGAGATGTCCTCATACCATCATGGTGAAGTAAGAGTCGATTCCCATTGTGCAAAATGCTTTTTAAGTCTTTGCTTGTCTTAACACTTAAGATGCTTCTAAATCAGGGTTAGATGTTTGCCTTTGAACTCCAAATTTACTGTATTGACCAAAAAGAGTCCAGTACGTTTTCTCTTTCTGTCAATAATTCAGTAAATTCAATGTTCTAGGTAGTAATAGCAAAATACACTTTCAATTAGAGTTTCCTCCAGTATTTTATGAGCTTATCCTTCATATCAATTTTGTTCTTGGCATGAATTCTACTTGTTTATTTTGTGAATCTTCCTTTATTACAGGCATCACTGATGATGACTATTGTTAACTTAGCTCAGAACTTTGTGGGCAGCAATAACCTCAACTTGCTGCAGCCTATTGGGCAGTTTGGTACAAGGCTGCATGGTGGGAAAGACTCTGCCAGCCCTCGATACATCTTTACAATGCTCAGGTCAGTGTTAAAGATTATTATCAACTTTAATACTCTTAGCACATTATGAGACTTCATCTGACAATACTTAAAATGAAAAATTTATTTCCCCCTTTAAAGCTCAACTTAAATCACTGCTACTCTGAATATTCAAGTGCTGGTTGGGCTCTTGGGTCAGATGGATGAATTTTGCTGTTGTCTTCCCACAGAACACAGGCGAGTAGCAGAACAAATGGAAATGGGAGCAAAAAACAAGGGGACAAAGAATATAGAGGACTGTAATCTTCCCAGACAATAAGAATCTGATTAACCTAATTGGAGTAGGATTGAGTAGGGTCCCATATACTCAATAGAACCTGTAGAGTCTGGTTACACTGCTTAAGACACCTCTGTTTTGCCTATTAATCCAGAAGCCTGGATTAGTTACATATAAAAATCCAAGCTGTATGACTCAGACTGCTTGATAGGAATATTCCATATTTCTTTTTGTTTGTTTTGACTGGATTTGAAGATTCTTTTTGCATCTTGGTCACTGTTCTGTAACACAATCTGGGTTTGCATTTTCTTTTTGATTCTAGCCCACTAGCACGGTTGGTGTTCCCGCCAATGGATGACAATGTCCTGAGGTTCCTGTATGACGACAATCAACGTGTGGAGCCAGAATGGTATATTCCTATCATCCCGATGGTGCTCATAAATGGGGCAGAAGGGATTGGTACTGGCTGGTCCTGTAAGATCCCCAACTTCGATATCAGGGAAGTTGTGAATAATATTCGGCGTCTTATGGATGGAGAAGAGCCCTTGCCAATGGTAAGTATGTGTATTTTAAAAATTAACAAAAAGAAAAGCTCATTCATTAGTCTGTTCAACATATCCTGGAGCACGTGATGCTTCTACTTTCAAGTGTTTACATGCACTCTAAATTCAATTTCTCTTCTGCTTAGCTTCCCAGCTACAAGAATTTCAAAGGCACAATAGATGAGCTGGGGCCTAATCAGTATGTGATAAGTGGTGAAGTGTCTATCCTTGACTCTACAACCATTGAGATCTCTGAGCTGCCCGTCAGAACGTGGACACAGGTAATAAACCCTGAATTTACCCTATGAACGTATAGCTTGTCCTATAAAGCAAAATGTGATGGTTGGTGTTTCGGAGCTTTCATTTCCTTGGAAAACACAGGTCTGACTTTGGTTCTTTTCTCAGACTTACAAAGAGCAAGTTCTGGAGCCAATGTTAAATGGTACTGAGAAGACACCCCCACTGATCACAGACTATAAGGAATATCATACAGACACCACAGTGAAGTTTGTAGTGAAGATGAGTGAAGAAAAACTAGCTGAAGCTGAAGCCGTGGGGCTGCATAAGGTCTTCAAACTCCAAACAAATTTAACATGCAACTCCATGGTAAGTAACAGATTTGCTGCGGAAAGTTTTTGTTTTAACTGAAAGTCTGATGTTTGTCTCAAATATTTTTCATAAGACATAAAGAGCTGAAATTGTTGGGTGGAACAAGAATTCTCACGTGACATACTCATTTTTATTTTCTACTGTTAATGATTTTAAGTCAGCTTCCCAAATAATACCTTTGAAAGGTTGAGAGACAGGTTGGGTATATCCCCAAAGCAATCTGGCTTTGCTGACACGAGTAGAAGCAATCTGAAGCCACACAGTCTGCGGATACCCTCATCATGACAACAATATTGACATTGAATATCTGCATCTTGACATTGTAGAGTTTGCCAGGTGTTTATCCAATGTAAAATTTTAAGATTCAAGTAACCCTAGCCCTACTGTTTCCAAGAACTTTGAAATTCTAAAATCATCTCTGCTGCTGTGCTTACAAACTCAAGTTATTTTTGGGGTGGCACTATATTAGATGATAAAGTCAACTGTACTATCTCATCTGTACGTTTTGTACCTAATTTTCAATGTTCTTTTTTAAAAATTGGTCATATGATCGTAACGTTTATATGCTTTTTTGTGAAGGTTCTTTTTGACCATGTCGGCTTTCTCAAGAAGTACGAGGCTCCCCAGGATATTCTGAAAGAGTTCTTTGAACTCAGACTCCGATATTACAGTTTGAGGAAAGAATGGCTAATTGGAATGTTAGGTGCTGACTGTGCAAAACTCAGCAACCAGGCTCGTTTCATCTTGGAGAAAATAGATGGCAAAATTGTGATTGGTATGTATCTTTTCGCTTACATGCTTTATGAAACTGAGAGAATAACCAGGTGCTCCTTTCAATTCTGTCAGCAGCCCCTCAGCCCCAAGCTGGCTTCTAACAGGCCACACCAGGGCTTATCTTTCAGCACTAGTGACATGTAAGAGGAAAATGCTTCATAAAATACCCTTGCTCTATAGAGCATTATGCACACATTAATTAAAATAGAATACTTAAACACAGCAGGAAGGCTATATGACACTACTTTGAGAACAGAAATATTTTAAAAATAGTTTAGCATAAATTCCTATCTTTTTAACTCAATAGAAATAAAAGTTAAATATTGATGGGATTTTAAGGGAGTAATTTCTGTTTAAATGTGTAATTCTTAAGAATACATGTCTCTTCCACATTATATTTTTGAACCTCTGCAAAATATTTCAAATTATACTCTTTGTGGATTGGGGTTTCAAATTTAAAGACACTCAAGTTAGCAACATATGAGAATCATGAGCTAGAAAAAGAAACAGATCTTTGTTCCCAGCATTCCACTTTTCAATCAACTTTTCCACCTCGGTCTAAAAGGCAGCCTGTATTTCACTTGCATTCATGGAGGACCCAACTAGACAAAGTGTCATAAGATGCTTTGTGGTTTGTGTCTGAAGGCAGATCCTAACAGTCTGTGTCTGTTTGACTTCTCTCAGGAAGAGAAATAATTCCCTTGAAATTCATTTTCAAGGGATTTTTTTAGTAAGCTGTTGGAAGACTGATAGACTAATAGAACTGTTTTCATTCATATTAGTTTCTCATGGTTGTTTGCTTTTACTATCTTAAAAAGTAGTGAACTCAGAGCTGAAAAATATCCATAGGTTGGGATATTTATAGTGTATTTTGCCCAACTGATATCTAGTAAGGTGCAAGCTTTTGGCAAAGCCTGTCTTTGAATGGTATTGGGAGGGTTTTGTCTCCACCTGGCTGTCTATTATCACAAAATCCTTTTGATACTTTTTGTCCAAGTTCAAAAGCTGCTCAAGGCAAGGGAAATGTGTGCACAGAAATGGAGGAGAACAATATTTAAAGTGCTCTGACAGATGTTCATCAGTCTTTCCTAGCAGTGATTGCACTTGATAGTAAATGACAAAACTGAAACATCTGTTTACAGAAAACAAGCCCAAGAAGGAGCTGATTCAAGTCCTTATTCAGAGAGGCTATGAATCTGATCCGGTAAAGGCTTGGAAAGAATCGCAAAACAAGGTAATACTTCAGTCATCCTCTCTGAAGAGCTATTATGTGACCCCTATTTCTCTAAACTTTCAGGATTTATAGGAAGAAGCTCAAATTGCTTTCCCATTTGTAAGACTGAAGAGCATGAGCGTTGGTAGGTCTGTAGTAGGAGACATAAAACCAGTAAAAGTTCAGTATATTTTCAGAAGGTTTTGAGACCTAGTTGTCATTTTTGAGTCTGTTTGGGATTGAGTCCTTCTGAAACGTCTGCCACAGCATTTTCTGCTGTTTCTTAAAGATTTTGTGAGTCTCAGCTGTTAGAAGGGTTGTGAGGAAGATGTGACTGTTCAAAGTAGCCTGGGGAAAGTTGGGGAAAGTTTGGACTAGTAAGACACATTCTAAAATCTGACATTCTGGTTGAGAAGCCACAGAAAGTACAGCAAAAGCCTTGGGGAGCTATTTTTGCAGATGGAGTCCCCTATGTGATAACATCTGAAGCTTTCAGAAGAATAAGTTCATCTCTGAGTTGTCCTAGAAAAGCCTAGGACACCACAAGTCTATGCAATTCCTGTGCTGTAATCCACACTCCATCAGCAGCCCCAATATTGTTGGTAGATGCATTTGGTGACAACATTTGTTTTAAATCCATGTTCAGGAAGAAGAGGAAGAAGAAGAGACTGACAGTGACAAGGAATCAGCTCCAACTACTGGACCAGACTTCAACTATCTACTGAACATGCCCCTCTGGTATCTGACTAAGGAAAAGAAAGATGAGCTATGTAAACAGAGAGACAACAAGGTATGTTGACCGTTTTTTTTCCCCCTTTTTCTATAAAAGTATTTAAGGTGCTGGATTAACATACCTGACTAATGACTTAAACTGTAATTTGATTTAGGAAAAGGAGCTGGAAAACCTTAAGTGCAAGAGTCCCTCTGATCTATGGAAGGAAGATCTTGCTGCCTTCATTGAAGAACTTGATGTATGTGAATGTTCAGTGCACATGACTTACTCCCTGGGCTTGCAGTCTTCTCTACCAGCACTTTATTGACGTTTTTACCATCATAAAGAAACTAAAGATTATAACTTGAATGTCTTGTATGAATTGCACTCTCTTAGGAGAACAGAAAGCTTTCTTCATCTTCCTAGATTGGATAAGATTACTGTTGCTCTGGGGCAGGGAGTCAAATCACTAAAGTGGCTCTTGGGATGATATTAATAGGAGTCTGAGTAGTGAGGAAGAGTTTTAAGCTGGCTGAGAGAAGACAGGTAGTGAGATACAGCACGAGATCTAGTTCAAAGGGTTTTGGTCACTGAAAGTGGTGAGGGAGGACCTGGTTTTACTGAACAGAGCCAAACTGTGAGCAGATGTCTGTGTACATCTAGTCAGTGCTCATGTCTGTTCTTCTCCAAGTAACTAAATTGTACCTCCGGTTTGAATCATTCCTTGAAAGTGTGCAAATCTGTAGCAGCCTGGGAAGTTTCATTAAGTGTTTCTGGAAGTCACTCAACAAGTTTAGAGTGATTTGCTGCAAGCGCTGTGATTTTATTTTATTTAATTTATTTAATTATTTTTAGTAGTGTAGTATGTTTCTTTTGTGTTCTCAACTGTAGTGTTTTACACTCATATCTGCAGGCAGTGGAAGCCAGACAGCTTCAGGATGAGATGGTAGGGTTCACCGGCAAAGCTTCAAAAGCAAAAGGAGGGAGAGTGAAGGTGCCGAAGATGCAGCTGACAGAAGTAATGCCGTCGCCCCACGGCGTGAGGGTTGTGCCTCGGATAACTGCAGAGATGAAGGCAGAGGCAGAGAAGAAGACCAAAAGGAAGATGAAGGTAAAACAAAATAAAATGAAAACCCTCCAAACACTTTATCTTTCATTACATCCTTTTTAAATCAGACAACCCTAAAGAACTGATTGGTAGTAGAAGCTGTCCTAATGAAGCAGCTTTATTCTGTTTTCTGGGAGAGAATGTTAGGGCATGGGAGACCTGGAAATAGATATTTCTCAGCATAAAGGAGAACAGAATCACTAACGTAATAGGAGATACCTTAGAGTAGAATCCTCTTTTGGCAAGAGTATGCATCACTATGGGATAGAGATGGGTTGGAAAATCAGAAATGAAAAAGCAGATTCATGCAGTTTTTTTCTAGGTGTCTTGGGGATTTTATAAATCCTCTACCAGGCAGGAAGTAGAGCTAGCAAATTTGCTTCTTTAGAACATTTACAGTAATGCTTTTAGTAACTTAATGCAATTATTGTTCTTGGTATTAAGGAAATAAAGATTTAACTCTTTTAAAGGCTATTTGAAATTATACCGCTCAGACATTTGGAAATTAAAATATCCCCTCACCTGTTCTGACCAAGCCAGACCTTGTACTCTTTTTCTACAAAAGTTTCCATCAAACAGTTTTTTAATGTAACATACCCTGTTATTTTTAACCCACACCCTGTTCAATTCCGCATCCTCCATGCAGCTGTCGTCTGTGTTGCTCCCTATTTGCTTTTCTTCTGTCTGTGTTAACCAGCTCACTATCTGATCTCTGTTTGTATCTGCAGAGTGAAAAAAATGAATCTGACGAGAACCAAGAAGGAAACTTGTCAGGAGATAAAGAGTCTTCAAACCTTAAACAAAGATTAGCGCGGAAGCTTAATACTGAGAGAGGTAAATACTTTTACGTGTTATTCCATCAATGGAAAATGAGGGGAAGTGCTGTACATTTGGTTATCTGACCACTTCCTGAAGTGGTGAGTGACATCTGGGATCAGTATGTTTGGAAACTAGATGCGAGATATACGAAATGATCCTGAAAAACAGTCTCACAGGAGGTGTGATTACTAATTCCGTTCAATGCCTAAAGGACAACTCTGAATTTAGCCATGTGTCCTAAGTTGAGCTTGGACTACTGACCTTGAAATGCACGTGGAATGCATTTGCTGATGCATCTTGCCTCCCATTATTTTTCAGGTATTAAGAGACAGGCCACTTTGCCATTTAAACCAGTAAAGAAAATGAAGAAACGAAACCCTTGGTCTGACTCAGAGTCTGATTCAGAGCCTGATGCTATTGAAGTGGCTCCTCAAAGAGAGAGAGTGGTTCGCCAAGCAGCAGGTGAGTGATGACACAAATGCAAAAGAGCAGCAGTCTGTGGAAGAGAAAATCAGACAGACCAGTTAGCTCTGTACTCTGAGATCTCAACCAGAAATCATTTGTAAGCAGCTTATCTGTTTTACTATATGTAGCAACTTCTACCATGTGAACAGATTTTCAGTGATCTGTCCAGGAAAAAACAGAAGTGAGTAACGAGAGAAATAAGGTTATTGGCTTCAGTTACTCAATTACATTACCAAATTGAATGTGGTGTTGGTAAGTGAGCCCTGAGCACACCTGTGGGTTGGAGCCTTCTCACCTTCACTCTCAGTATCTGGTTGTTTTTATTTTTCTTTAATAAATACAGCTAAAATATTGAAAAGGAAACTGACCTGCATGTGTCTGTGTTAACTTCATTAGCCAAAATCAAGCCCATGGTCAATTCAGACTCAGATGAAGATCTTAGTGGCTCAGATGAAGGATCCGACTTTCAGCAGAAGAGTGAAGACAGCTGTGATTCGGATACAAGCTTGAAAGAAAAACCTGCTCCAAAGCCCAAAGTTGCTCCTAAGTGAGTATTTCTCCATATAGTCATTTCTCTGCTGTGTTTTAATATTAAATAGAAATGTTTTTTCCTCTTCGCAACTGCTTAGTGCATCAGAAGCTAAAAAAAATACTTGGGATTTTGTATTCTAGGAAAACTACTGAAAAAGAAGCCAAAGCTTCCAAGCCACCACAACCTGTGCAAAGCACTCTCCCTGGTAAGGATAAGACCTTCTAAACCTTGTGGATTTTCCTCAAACTCCAAGACAGTGAGCTGGACATTGTGATCAGTGCTTAACAGAGTGACAAAGACATGTTACAGTCACAAGGGGACATCTTGCAAGGAAACCTTTATGGTGGGGTGCACGCTTGTTTCACTTCCTGACTTTTATCTGATTTGTGATTAATCCAGTTTTGATAGCTGCTCTACATTTTAGAAGTTGCTCAAAATTGCTCTCTGCTCTGATGTTTGTAGGCAGCATTAATAACTATTTCGTACTTGCTTTCCACTTTCTTTATTCAGTTCAAGTCAAAGATGTTGGTGACAAAAATGTGAGCCAAGCTCCTGCAGTTCCTTCTGTCTCTGCACCTCGTGGTAAAGCAGGACCTAAAAAACCTGCTGCAGTCAAGGCCAGTGCCCCAAAGGGTAAGACAAAGCTGTTTTTTAAGTTTTCTAAAGTCATTTGAAGACTGCTTTTAGATGATGATGATGATCCTGAGGGAAACAAAATCTGAATGTTTTTGCTAGACATTTAGAAGCTTGAATAACTTGAGTTTTAAATTCAGAAAAGATATGAGGTTTGTGCCAAAGACTGTCTAATTGCTGTTGTGTTTTAAGAAGCTTGTTTCCAAACGTATCTTGTTCTAGTTCATCTGAGACATTATTTAAGGGAGTGAATTTTAATTTGGGAGCAGAAAAGGGAATACTTCCTATAATGCTATGTAATACGTGGCAAAACTCATCTGAATGGAATTCCAGTGTTGCAGTCAACATCCTCTTCTGTGACTTCTGGGGAAGAAGCAAAGTTTCCCTGGGATAGCTTGGTCTATTTAGTGCTAATTTGGACTGATAAATCTAAGGCATTTGACCCAGGTTTTCTTAACCTTAACAGCCCAGTCTTTGCCAAACTGGGAAAGCTGTTTATCTGGTTTTACGTATTCTGTCACTATGTATTATCAATTCCAGCAGTAAGGAAGTATGTTACTTTACAGCAAAATAGTTGCTTTTTCCACTTCTAAGTTCTGAGAAAACCTATTATGGCTTAGAAATGGTTTGTTCACTTCAGCTTAGTTTGGAGAGATGCTTCAAGAAGCTGACAAAAACACATAAAAATGTAGTTAAGAAAGCACTCAAAAATTAAACCATTCAGTTTGGATAGTAAATTTGTTCCCTGTACTAAAGTTCTCAAGGTATAAGATTGATTACATGGCCTTGGGTTTTCAGAACTTTTCAATCTGAAGTAGTCTGTAAATTGCTTAGAGTATATTTTAATTTGATCTTCTCAACATGGTGAATGAAGCAGATAAATAAGTTCATTTCTAGTAATCTTAGTGCATAGCTATCTCTATAGAAGTTCGTGCTACAAAATGAGGTCACCTATGCGGTGACCTCCCAGTGTCCTGCAGAGCTGTGTTTGTGCGGGAAGTAAGGTCTGGGAATGAGAAAAAGCAGCAAAACACAAGTTTAGATGCCAAGTTCTGTTTCAGGTAACCAGCCGTCCATCATGGATATTCTAGCCAAGAAAAAAGCTGCACCAAAATCCAGCAAGACGACTATGAAGCAAGAATCCTTAGATTCTAACACTGAAACAGCGGTTCCCAAGAAGCCTGGCCCAACCAAGGGGCGAAAAGTTACCAAAAGACATCCAAGCTTTTCAGATTCGGATTCAGATTTTGGCCCCAAACCTTCCAAATCAGTCGCAGCTAAGGTCTGTACCCTGCCACACATCACAGCCAAACTTTCATGTCTTTACCATGTTATTTTGGGGGGACACAAGACCTCAGAAGGGTGGGAAGGGACCATAGTGTGTGTCACAGGGTTTATTTGGGGCTTGGTTGCTTTTAGAAGAACAAGTAAGTGGCAGAATTCCCTGTGTGACAGACACTTTGGGATAATAAAGGCGGGAGGGAGGTGCAGCCTGTGGGCTTATCCCAGCCCTGGGTTTGGTCTCGGGGTGACCAGCAGCCTTACCAGGGACAGGTGAGTTTTCTGTGCAGTTGGTGCCTGTTTATACCCTGCTTCACTGCTCATTTCCTGACTCGGCTTTTCCTCTAGAAATCCAAGTTGAAGGACGATGAGAGCGATCCTGTTGATTTAACCGCCGATGTGGACAGTCCCATAGCGCCCCGAACAAGGCCTGGACGTCTCAAAAAGCCTATGAAATTCTTCGAGGAGTCTGATGAGGATGATATATTTTGAATTTTAAAGCTTTTAAACCCCTGATCCAAAGTGATCTATGAGTTTGCTTTGGGCAGAGCTCTTGGCAGGCTCTCCCCAAAGAACTACATCTCAGATCAGAAAATCTTTTTACTGAATTTAAGCTCATCCAGAAATGTTTGATACAAGTGGCTACAGTTGCAATTTTCTGTGGTTTTAAATTATTTAAATTCATTTAAATGAGAATTCCCTTCCCCCTTCCCTGTGAACAATGGAGCAATAATGTGCCCAGCTAGCGCTGACGAGCTGCCCTCTTGCCCATTAGCTAGCTGGAGGTCCTGGTCATTTTGTAGCCTCTTTAAGGTCGTTTTAATAGCAGAGCAGACTTTTATGCATAACAAATCTTATAAAATATCTTCTTATATCAATCCCCTCCTCTTTAGATAAACTTTTTTAAACTGCACAGCCACAGAGATTTAAAATGTGAGATGGAAGGCGTGTAAACTCCATGCTAGTGGTTTTTTTCCTCTACCCTTCCATCATTTTTCACGTCTGTGCAGGCCCCCAGTGCTCAGTTTCTGCCATGTGGAGCTTTTTAAGCCTTTGGTTTTTCAAATGGGCTCTGATAACGCAGCTCTGTGCCGACCCGTCTCCGCACTGTGCTCCGTGTTGGCAGCTTTATCTTCTGTCCCCCTGCCAGGGAGCCCGTGTTCAGCTCCCTGCTCGTCCTGTGAAACACTCGGTGCCCTTGGAGAACCAGATGGACCTGAGGTGTCCTGAGCACTACGAGGCTCTTAGTGAGGAGGGGAATCCAGCCGCAGCTGGACAGGGATTCCCAATCCCAGCAGGGATTTGATGCAACAAGCAGGTGGCTGATTCCAACGCACGGTTTGGAAAGCAGCAGATTTTCCCGGAGCCGGCACCGGGAAACGCCGTCCCGCAGACCGGCTGCTCCGTGGCCCTCGGGCCGCTTCTCCCCCGCGACACGTTTGTTCCTGGGGACAAAGAGCGACTTCCCCTTCTGCACCGAGCCCGGTCTGGGACTGTTGGGCGGCCGCGGGCGCTCGTGTTCCTCGGCAGAAGCAGGGAAGCAGATCCCCCCTTTCAGAAGTACTTCACTGGAGTATTCGTCTCTCTTAAATGTTTTGCTTCTCATAGAGCCGTTTCTATGGCACTGTTATTCCTTGACTGTCATGTAAATATTTTTTTGTGTTTTTCTTCTGTTTGTCCTGAGCTTCTGTTTGTCCTGAGCTTCTGTCCTCTTTAATACTTATATAATAAAGGAGGTTTTTTTTGCACAGATTTTGTTTTAATAAGGAGGATGGTGGCACTTGGAGGGGGTGTCAGGCCTGGGGGCTCCCCTCTGTGTTTCCCTGGTGCTGGAATTCCACGGCTCGGCCAGGGGGTGTCAGGCCTGGGGGCTCCCCCCCCCCGTGTTTCCCTGGTGCTGGAATTCCACAGCTCGGCCCTTGTCTGCTGCTCCAGGAGGGCTGGAAGCTCCGGTGCTCCAGGAGGAAGAGGCCATCGGCTTCCCCGCTCTAACTGGGTCAGGGCTTTGTGTCCCTCCTCGCC
>VWPW01026325.1:0-17917 GCA_013389825.1 Crypturellus undulatus | reverse complement strand
CCTCCCAAGCCGGCTCCGCCGGTTCTGCTCGAGCCGGGCCCGGCGCCGCGGGGAGTTGCAGCGCGTTGGCACGGGGTGCGCACGGGGCCCGGGTCTGTCCTGCTGCTCCCTGCTCTGTAGCGGGTACCCGGCGTGGGGGGCAATAAGTGGGTACCCTGAGTGGGGAGGGGGAGCTAGGGGGCAATAGGGAGAGTGCCCTGCATTGGGGTGATGCGTGGGGGGTGATATGAAGGGTACCGTGCACTGGGGTGGTGCATGGGGGGCAATTAGCAGGTACCCTGCATGGGGAGGGGAAACTGGGGGATACTAGCGAGAGTACCCTGCATTGGGGTGATGCGTGGGGGGTGATATGGAGGGTACCGCGCACTGAGGTGGTGCATGGGGGGCAATTAGCAGGTACCCTGCATGGGGAGGGGAAACTGGGGGATACTAGCGAGAGTACCCTGCATTGGGGTGATGCATGGGGGGCAATAAGTGGGTACCCTGCGTGGGGAGGGGGAACTGGGGGGCAATAGGGAGAGTATCCTGCATTGGGGTGATGCATGGGAGGGTGATACGGAGGGAATCCTGCATTGGGGTGATGCATGGAGGGTGATATGGAGGGAACCCTGCACTGGGGTGATGCATGGGGGGTGATGCATGGGGGGCAATAAGCAGGTACTCTGCGTGGCGAGTGATGCAAGGAGAGGGGAGAACTGGGGGGCAATAGGGAGGGTACCTTGCATTGGGGTAGTGCATGGTGGGGTGATGCACAGGGCACCTTGCATGGGGGTGATGCATGGGGCAGTGCAGCTGGTAACCTGCATAGGGGATGATGCAGCAGGTATCTTGCATGGGGGTGAGGCAGGGGGAGCAATGCAGCAGGTCCCCTGCACGGGGGGCAATGCAGCAGGTCCCCTGCGTGGGGTTGATGTATGAGGGGTGATGCAGAGGGGTCCAGGCCTGCAAGCACGGCTGCTGCTTTCCCACCCTTTGCCCTCCCAGCGAATTGGAAAGCACGATTGCACCCTAAGGGCCAAGAAATAGAAGAGCAAATCCAGAGATACAAATCCGCGAGTTCTGTATTCACATCTTATTATTCCTAAAGCAGTGCCGTGATGACGCTGTGAGCCCCGAGTGCTGCCGTGGATGCGGCTATTTGCCCAGGGTGGCTCCGCATCTGTCCCCATCCTGGCCCTTCTCATGGAGCTTCCTCCGTGTTGGCTCTGCGAGTGCAGGGATTTGTCTTTTCCCTTCTTTTTTCCTCCCAATGCATATTTTGCAAATGTGCAAACGTGGTGACCTTTGGCGGGGGCTGCTTCCCTGCTTGTCAGGGAGAGTTTGGAGAGCTCCGTGCAAACCGCGGGGCTGCGATGCCGGTGACGGCTCCCGCGGGCGAGAAGGAGCTCGTGGCCGCTTGGTGCCCGCGTGACGGGAGATGCCAGGTCCTATCCCGGTGTTGGCGCTGCTGCTTTGCGTCTCTCTGCTAGCTGCGTCGCGCTCTTGCTGCATCCCTGTGGCCGCCGCACTCGCGGGTGGTCCCCGGGTCCCACCGGGATGGGACGTGGAGCTGCTCTGTGCGCGCGTTGCTCCGCGGCCGGCCCTGGAGTCCGTCCAGGCGCTTTCCACAGAGGAAGGGGTGGAATTCCAAGGCAGCTTTCCATGGTGCAATCCCATTTGGTTTGCAAAGGAGGAATGCAAATCCTGCTCGGCGGCGCGCACAAACACAGCTCGCTGGCGGGCGGCTTCCGCGGCCGCCTTTCCAGCTGGCCCCGTGCTCCGAGGAGCCCCCGCTCCCAATCCCTGCGCTTCCTGCAAGCTCCGTGCAGGCTCTTTGGACACCAAGGAGCAGAGACGCCGCTTCGGTGGGTCCACATGCATGGACCCCCCAGCACGGTGCAGCCGGGAAGGCCCCTATCCTGCCGTCCATCCCTATTCCCTGCATCCTTGGGTCCGCGATGGAGCTGCGGCTCCTCTGGGCTACGCGCTGACCCTCCGCCGATAACAGCGGAGCCGGCAGGAATGCGGCTAAAGTTCACTGGGAAGCGAGGAGCATGCGGAGACCCCAGCCACCCCTCTCCGGGGATGCAGCCTGTGGGATGTGACCTGCCCCATGGGACATGGCCGTGTCCCCCTGTCCCGCGGCTGCTCCGGTGCCCGCGGAGGCTCCGTGCCATGCATGTGAGCGCGTGTGCAGGCGCTGGCACCCGGCCGGCCCGTTTCCTGATCGCCCTTTGGGTGTTACCCGCACCTAATTACCCCGTAATTGCTCTGTAATGAGCTCGCAATCCTGCGGCCGGGCCGCGCGCGCACCCGGGTTTCCTCGCCCGCGCTTCCTGCTTCCCTCTGCCCCGCGGGAGCCTCTGCGTCCGGCTGCGGATGCATCCGCGGCAACCGCCTCCCTGCACCCCCGGATACCCGCTGGCATCTGGGGGGAGGAATGTGGGGCAGGACGTGTTGGGAAGGGGTTTCCTCCTGGGGGTCCGGCTGGGATGCGGGAGCCGGCTGCACGGAGCCGCCGGAGCCTGGCACGCTGCCCAGGGGCCTTTCCAAGCTGCCTTCCTCTCCCGTCTGGCACCGGCTCCCTCTGCCCCCGGCTTTTCCGCCGCCTTCGCTTGTTTCTACCCGCAAACATCATCCCGTGGACGGCAGTGCGGCTTGCCCGGCTCGTGGCCGCCTCGTCCTGCGCAGGGCATCGCTTTGGGATAAAACTCCGGTGCGATTCCCGGTTCTGCAGTTTCTCCCCACGGAGCCGGGAAGTGCCAGCGCTCTGGATCCAGCTGGGACAGTAGGCTGCGAATCCTGGCGTGTGCGACCCACTCTGCCCAGGCCGTCTCCAACCCTTAGGGCCATTTTCCTCCCTTTTTAACCCAAATTACCGGATGCCATTGGGAGGGAGGGAGAGCAGAGCTCCGGTGCCCAGAACGGAGAGTTCCTTTTATTTATAGCCGGACATTGATGCTTGGAGGGGAGGAGGAGGCTGCTTTGCCCTTTTTCCCCCCCAAAATCTCCCGATTTAGAGGGCAAATCTCCCGATTTAGAGGCTGAGCATCCTCCCGCACCGCGCTCCGACTGGCACCTTGCAGGGACGGTGCTTTGCAGGGCTGGGGTGAGAGCGGCCTGAGCGCCCCAGGGGCTGGGGCAGGATGAAGCAGTGAGGATGAGGAAGGAGGAGGATGACGAGGAAGAAAACAAGGAGGAGCATGAGGAAGAGGAGGAGGACAAGGAGGAGGAGGATGAAGCATCCCAGGAGGGGCCCCGGGGTGCCGGCTGGGCCTCGTTGCAGCCCGCGTGCCCCCGCAGCTCCGTTTTCCGCCGCGGCGTCTCCGCTTTCAGCTCGGGCGGGCAGCGGCGATTAGCAATTCCCGGCTCGTTGCGAGCCTAATGCAATTGCGCTCGCGGCTCCTCCCTCGCTGCCGCCGGCTCCTCCGAGCCGCGCTGTTTGCTTTGGTGTGTTGTGCGCGCGGATGGGAGCGCGCGGTTGTTTTTCCTCCTCCTTTTCCCTCTTCCCTGATTCTAAGAGCTCGTCTGATTTGGAAGCAGCGAGTGACGATTAAGGGCACGAACGCAGTGAATCTTTTAAGGCCGATCAAGGCGAGAGGCTGCGCGAGCGTCTCTGCAGCCGCCGGCGGCCCCGCTCCGGCTCCGGGACCTTGTCCGGCTCCCTCGGCCTTGGCTGCGGCTCCGGCCGAGGGCTCCGTGCGGCGGGAGGCTGCGCGGGGCCTTATCTCGGGCCGGGCTTTATCTCCAGACGGGCTCGCACGAGCGATAAGGAGGCCTTGGGGTGAGCGGCGGGTTTGCACGGGCCATTTGCTGGCACCGACGGGCACGGGGGCTCAGCTCACCGTGTCTTGTGCTTTAAGTTAAAGAAAATGCCACCTCATTTTTTTCGCCAAATGCAATAGCAATGGGGGAAGTTATCCAAAGCAGGGAG
This sequence comes from Crypturellus undulatus, assembly GCA_013389825.1. NCBI lineage: Eukaryota > Metazoa > Chordata > Aves > Tinamiformes > Tinamidae > Crypturellus > Crypturellus undulatus. Next base: position 14,004 of record VWPW01026325.1, on the reverse strand, counting down.
CGCCTGGCCCTGCAAAGCGGGCGAAGGGCCAGGCGCTCCAAGCTCCCCAGGGCCTGGTGCATCCCAAATGGAGCCTCCCTCGGAGCGCAGGGAAGCGGCTCCGTCCCCTCCCCGGCGCGCGGAGCCCTGGTATGCGGCCGCCCCGGTTCGGGGCCGTAGGTGAGCCCGGAAAATTGGGGAAAAACAAGGGAGGCAGCTGGCAGCGAGGCCGGCTTGCCGCGGCGGGGCAGGCGGGGCGAGCTGCGCCCTGCGCGCCGCGCCCGGGAAGCGCCGGGAGCGCGCGGCGCGGGGACGTCCCCCGGCTCCCGGGTGCCACCGGCACAGCAGGGGTGGCAGCAGCGGTTGCAGGTGCCTCGTCACCTCCCTCTGAGCAGGCTGCGTCCCCGCACGGTGCTTTAAAAACCGCCCCGCGACGGGGAGCGCGCGGTGACGTGCGCGGAGCTGCTGCGCGGGGAGCGCACGGGAGCGCCGGCCGCGGGGGTGTGCGGCAGCGCCCGCTTATAAGCGCGAGAACCGGCTCGGGTTTCACTCGGCCTCATCCGCTTCCCCGCCGGAGCCTCCCGCCGCCGAGCAGGTAGGTGCAGCCGGGGCGGGATCCGATGGGGTCCCCAATTTAGCTGCTTTTTGGGGGTAATTCTGCTGTTTCAAAGCCGCTCTCTGCTGCGAGGGAGGCGCCGCGGTGTGCGCCAGGCTGGCGTGACCCTGGGCTGCTCCATCCCAAAACCTGGAAAAGCCCCCCCTATCCAAGCCGCTGCTTTCCAGCACACGGGAGCGGGGAGGGAAGGAGCTGGCAGCGCCTTGTGTATCCCAGAGGATGCTGCTCCGGCTCCTGCTCACTCCAGCGGCTGCATGGGGTAAGGAAAACGATATTTTGCACACATGGGAATTTTGGGATGGGTTCTTTTCAATAGGAGCACCATAATGCGAAGCTGGGATGTCACCTCCGCCGTCCCTGCTCCGTGCTGCCGGGCCAGGAGCAGCACGTGCAAGCAGGGAGCTTATTCCTTTAGAAAGGTTGGCTTTCCCTCTGCTTCTAACTAGTTGCAGAAGGATCTAAGGCTTGGGATCCCGCTCCTCCCTCCATCCCTTTGCTTCCCGGTGTCTTTCAGGCCTCCCGGCCAGCTCCAGCCGGGTTTGGCTGCGGCGCGGTGGTCTCCCTGTGCTGCATTCCTGGGAGTTGTCTGCAGGAGCGGCGGCGCTTGGCAGCAGCGGAGCCGCTCGGGGGAGGCGTCGAGCTCCCGCCGCTGTTTTGCTGCCGGTTGTTCCTTGTTTACGAGACAGCAGAGAATCCACCGCTGATTGGCCTCCGTCGGGAAGCCGGCGCCATGGCCCGGAGCGGCGGCGTGGGCCGTGCCGGAGCGGCTCCCGTGTTCCCGCTCTTCCCGAGCGGCTCCCGTGTTCCCGCTCTTCCCAAGCGTCCCGACCCCATCTCTGCCCTCTGCTCCACAGGAGCCCCTGGCTCTTCCCAGCGCCGTCTCCCGGGAAGCCCGGAGTGAATCGGTTCCTTATGGAGGGCAGTAGCCCCGTGCGCTCCTCCTGGCCTGCTGCAGGGCTAGGATAGGCATAAGGAATGCTGCAATTCCCAAGCTCCTGCTGGCTGTGAGCTTCCTGCGAGCGGTGCCGCAGGCCTCACCTGCTCTCCGGAGCAGAGCCCTGCGCAATCCCTGCTCCCTGGCTCCCATCCCACCTGCTTCCCGCCCAGCTCCTAGCTCTGGGCGTCACGATCTCCATGCCATGTCCCTTCCCAAGGTGACAGGGATTCTCCCATGGTGGAGTGGGATCGGGGCCGCTCTGCGTCCGTTTGCTGGGGGATATGGGGAGACTGGCCGGCCACGGGCTTGCTCGCAGCGGGATTTTCTGGGAAGCGGAATGCTGGCTCGTTTTCAGGCTGGAACACTCCCGATTTCCAATTGGAAACATCCCACGGTGAACAAGCTTTGGCTGGAGGAATATCCTATTGTCCAGAGCCCATGTTATAAATTTCATCCCCCGCAACCTGCTCCGCAGCGGGGCTGGTGCAGGGGCTCACAGCGAAGGGCCCTTTGGTGGCACAAACCTGCGGTCCCGCTGCTGCCCGTCCCATCCCGGGAAAGCAGGAGGCTCCGGCACGGAGGCGTGCGCGGCCCTTGCACCTCCCTGCACCGTCCTTGCTTGTCCCGCTCCATCCGGGAGCGCGAATGAGGCCGGGCAGGTGCCGATGATTCACCCGCGACACCAGGGCGGGATGGGCTGGTGATGGCCATAAACTCGGTGCCTGGTCCGCCCGGCCTCGCCGTCGGATCGTGCCGACGCACGGAGCGAATTCCTGCGCTTTTGCTGACGTTCTGCTTGTTTTGGTCCGAAACCCGCTCGCTTAGGGCCTCCGTGCTCGGGATCTTTGCTTCCCGCTCCGCTTCCCGGTGCCGGAGTGGCTCGTGCGCGGGCTCCGTGTTGGCACCGCGCGCTGGCGCGATGGCCCCGCCGCTCCCTTGCGTCACAGCGCGGTGACAAGCTGCTCCCGGCGCCGCGTCGGGTTTAAAACCGGAGCGTTTTCTTCTAGGCTTCCGTCACGCCCGGGCAAAGGGAAAGCAAAGCCGGGCACGGAGCTCCCGTGCCGATAACCCGCGCCGGCGCGGGGCTCCCTGCAGCGCCCCGCTGGAAGGCCCGGGAACGCCAGGAATGCGCCGGATGCGTCCGGACTTGACGACGGGAGGTCAGGGTGACTCACGCGGAGGCCGTACGGCAGCACCGGGACCGCGCGGGGCTCGCGGCGCCGCGGGAGCCTCCGTGAGTGTTTCCTCTCCATACAAGCGCGCTCGCTAATGCGCTTAAGTGCTTTTCCCCTAATGGAGAGGCGCTGGCGGGAGATCTGCTGGCGAACAGCAGAGATTTGGTAATTTAGGGGAAAAATAATCAAGCGCCTCGGTGGGGAAGGGCACGACCTGCGTTGCCAGCGCAGGGGAAGGAGGGGAGGCTCCGGTGCATCCCCGGGGAGGCATCTCCATCTGCGGCTCTGCGGCTGCGTGTGTTTGCGCTCCCTCCGCCCGTGCTGCTCTGAGCCCATTCCAGGCTCTTGTGTCTTGATTGAAACCACGCGCCCGGCGCACATGTGTGTCCAGGGCTGTTTCTGCACATGCTGCTGGAGGAGGTGAAATCCGTCGGGATCCGCGATCCTGCCGCGGGGGTGAGTGTCCCCACGGGTCCCTTTGGGCGCAACCAAGCGGGAGTCGAGCGCACATCTGGGCTGCAAACACTGGGGCGAAGTTGGAGATGCCAGCGCTCTCCTGCGCCCTTGCACGCCCTTGCGCAGTGGTGGGGACACGGGTGTCCCTTGGGGACAGCGCGCTCGCAATGTGCGAGGTGCCGCTCGGTCACCTCTGCAGCCAGCTGCGCTGCTCCCGGCGGATGGCGACCGACGCAGGACACCGCTTCGCGCAGCCCTGAAAGCCGGGATGCCGCAGCGGGATGCGGATCCCTTCGGATCTGCGCGCTCCCCGCGGCGGCTCCGTCGCGCGGTGCCGAGGGGGTTAAGGCCGGCCGGCAGCCGCGGTGGCGGTTAATGATTGATGGCAGCCACGGGCTCCGGCGGAGGCCACGCAGTCCCGGCGGCTCCGCAGGCTCCGGGGGCTCCTGCGGCCGCGGCCGCTGCCGGGTTTAGCGCCGGCAGCGCTTCAAGCAGGTGCCCAGGCCTCGTCGTGGGAGGATTTTCCCTGGCACGGCTCCCTTAATCCGCCGCTCTCGCCTGAGCCGGCTCGTGCTCCGCCGTCCCGCAGTGATTGCTCAAGACAGGTATTTGCGCGCGGGAAGGGCCGGCTAAGGGGCTTAGCGGGAGAGTTAAGTCCTTGGGTCGGGTCCAGCAGGGAGCGTTCCGGGTCTGCTGTCCGGTCACCGTTGGCATCGCGTCACTCCAAAGGCCGCCCAGTGCTCCGGCTCCTCCGGAAGGGACACGGCACCTCTGGGTGCCAGCGGCCACGGAGCCAGGATGGGGGCCGTGGGATGTATTCCTACTGCTGGGCATTCCTATTGCTGGGCATCGTGGATCCCTCCATTCGCTGCCCGGGGAGCTCGTGGCGCTCCTGGGAGCCGGGCACGGATGCGCTCTCGCTCCCGGGATACCCTCTGCCCCCCGGGAGCCCCTCTGGATGCGGAGTCGGAGCCGATGCAGCCGGGGTTGCCAGGGAGATAAAACACAAACAGCCGGTGCTTTCTCTTCCCGATTCCCTCCGTTGGGAGCCGGGAGGCGGCCGGCTCGGCCCGGCCCTGCCGTGGCTGCCAGGAGCCGCTTTGTTCTCTGGAAATCCCCTGGCTTCCCAGATGCTCCCGGCCGGCTCCGGCTCCCTGCGGCTGCTGCGGGTGGATGGATGGACATGGACAGCCAGACAGATGGACGGAGCGGGGTCCTCGAGCTCCCTCCATCCAGCCCTCGCACAGCCAGGCGGATCCCTTGATCCTGCAGGGAATCCTGGCCAGGGGGTGCAGTGTGTCCTATGGGATGCCCCATTGCTCCTCCCGCAAAACTGAGTGCTCCAAGGGCTCTGCCCTCCTTCCCTGGGGGCTTTTCCCGGCATATTCCGCCGCATCCATGCACACGATCCAGCTCAGGCTTTGCGGCCTCCCCCGCACGGAGCTTGCGGAGGCGCTCGGAGCCGGGAAGCGAGCGGGAGCCGCAGGTAAAGCCCGGCCTGGACGTCCCTGCTGCGTCTCCGAGACCTCTCCGAGCTCTGCGGCCAGGCTGGTTCCCGCGGAGCAAGAGCCGGGATCTGCTCCGTGCGAGCGAGAGGGCAGTGAGGGGACGATTAACCCCGTGTGCCCCTCGCCTCCAGCTCCTTCCCAGCCTCCGGAAGCGCTGGCTCGGCGGCGGCAGGGCCGGGACGAGGACAGGGATTAGGTTACAGAGGTGGGAGGCGCAGAGCCGTGCGTGCCGTGCCGGGGGGAGCCAGCCAGCTGGCAGCTCCCGGGAATCCCCCGCCAGCGGCTTCGCGCTCTGGTTTTCCAGCGCCGCAGGCGCAGCCTTCCCAGCCGCAAGCCTGGCCGGTGCCAGGGTTTCCCGGCCCGCTGCTCGGCTCCGACGAGGCCAATAGTTTGCGTGCTCCGTGCTGGCCTTCCCATCCTTGCCCTGTCCCTTTGCTTTCCCTTTTCCTCATCCTTTCCCTGCAAGAGCCTGCCCAATGCATCCCTTTCCAAACAGGGGGCATTCAGAAATGCTGAGAGCAGCAATTCCCAAACTTCTCCGCCTGCAAATCCCTGACCTTCCCTTTGTTTGGCTGAATCCCTGCCCGCTTGTGCGGCCTCTCCTCCCACGGGGTTGCGACCTGGGCTCTTGGCAGGGCCGGGAACCCGGAGCCGGCGCCTCCGAGCGCTCCCATCCTTTCCTTGCACCTCGGCTTGGCCCGGGCGGGTGGGAATAGCGCCGGGAAGCGTGCGGGCACCAGCAGGCAGGCGAGGAGCCCGGGCCACGGCGCATGTGCACGACGGCTCCCGGGATTATTGTTCGGCGGGACATAAATCTTCCCGAGGCACCAGGGCTCCACACCGGCTCCCTTCCGATGGAGCCTCTCCTTTGTGCTCCTGGCGCGGATGGAAAACGCTTCCCAAACACTGGGTGCATTGGGGGAACTGGGTTCCGGAACCACCCGGATGCTCATCCCGATCCGGCCTGGTGGTGCGGGCAGCTTTTCCAGACAGGCGCTTTTATCCCTGTGCACGCCGCCTGGGAGGGATGGCTCCAGGAGCAGGAGAGGAGCTGCCAGCACCGGAATCCGGGTCGGGATGTGGGCGTCCAAGGTGCCTCCTTCCCTGTGGAGCAAAGCTGCCGCCGGGAGCCCCGCGCTGCAGCTCGGGGTGGTGACCTGGATTTTGCCCCACTTCCCCATCCCTGTGTCCCCCTCCGCCTCCTAGACTCCATCCCCATTCCCATCTGCTCCCAGCGGCGCCCGGACGCCGTGGGGACGGCCGCGGCGCGGTGCCCATGAGCACGGGGGTGCCGGGGACGCGCAGGGGACAGCCGGGCCCTGCTCGTGCCCGGGGTGCAGAGGGAAGGGCTGCAAATGAGCGCGGGGAAACAAGGGCCGCCCTGGAAATCGCTTCCTCCTGCTTCACCTGCTCCTTCCCAGCTGGGCTGAGTTAACCCTCGCGCTCCCGGCTGTGCCGAGGGCGGCCGTAAAACCCACTCGGGAGCTTTGCTGGGGCTGGGAATGTTTCTTGGCACATTGTGTTGCTGCAGGGGGGTTGAGGTAGCAGTCCTCAGCGTGGGGGGCTTGGATATTTGCTGGTTTCTTTGCTCTGCTTGGAAATAACATGGGCGAAAGCAAAATGCGCGCTGCTCCTGTCCGTCTCTCCGCGCAATCCCAGCTCCGGAGCTCTTGCTGGGGGCTCCCGCTGTGTCGGGATGGGGGTCCTGCCGCAGGGGCCGCATGAGGCTGCAGTGGGTGGGCACGAGGAGGAGGAGGAGGCTGCGATCCCCACGTGCCGTTGCCTCCCTGGCGAGTGTTTGCTCTCACCGTGGCGAGCGTTGGCCCGTGGCCAGGGGCGGTTGGGGGACCTTGGCCGCCGCCGTTGCAGCGGGTGACGGTAATTGCGGGTGCAGGGGGGGGTTGCGAGGCTGGCGCTGCCCTCGGGGCGCCGCGGCGGGCAGGTCCCTCCTTGCCCGCGCGCGCCCCAGCCCCGGGAAAATGCCCGGAGGCGGCCGCGGCTCCAGCGCGCTCCGGAGAGCAGGTTTGTCCGAGGGTGCCCTGGGGGGGCAGATTTAGCCCGTTTTGGGGCTGCAGTCCAGCTGGCACCTCCTCTGCCTGCTGCCTGACGAGGTGCCCGCTGCATCCCGGCCTCTTCTTGGGATCCGGCTGGATCCAAGCGGCCCCATCCCTGGGGACACTGATTTGGGAGGCAGGTCCCGGCAGCAGAGCGGTGTCCCCAGGTGGTCCCGGCGCGGTGCCAGGCCGCTGTCCCGGGCCGTGCGTGCAGCGGTGCTGCAAGGAGCACGATGTGCCGCAAGGCAGGCGGCTCCGCGCGCTCCGCTTCCTTCTTTGGAGCTTTCTTTGAAATGTCGGTGCCGCCTCCTCTCCTTCCCCTGGACCAGCGCAGCGCCCTGACGGATGAGCACCCGCTTTGCCAAGGGTGCAGGGGGGGGTCCTGCAGAGCCCCCTTCCCAATTCCCGCTTCCAGCGTGGATACGCTGGAATCTAACAGGGTGCAACGGGCTTTTTTGGCTAGCAGGACCCACGGGTGCCGCAAAGCCCCATCGCTGGCAGCTCCGCAGCGTTACCGCCGTTCCGGGCTCCCCATTCCCATTCCTTCTGTGCCACCAAAGTCCCCGGGGCAGCGCATGGGGGGCAGATAGAGGGGCAGGATGAGCAAGGGGGCTGCCTCCCCCGTCCAGCCGCTGCCCGCGCCTCTCCCTTCCCTTCCCTTCCCTTCCCCGTCCCCGCTCGGGGGCGGCGCTGCCCGTCACCTCCGCTGCCCGTCACCTCCACTCTCCTTGGGGACGGAGCCGCCGCGCTGTTTTGTCACCGCTGTCGCCGCCGCCGCGGAGGGGCCGGGAGGGGAGGCGACGCGGCGCACGGGCCGATGTCGCCGGCCGCGGGGCTCGGGGACGCGGCGGAGGGCCCGGCGACCCCCCCATCCCCGTGCCCGCCCCCCTGCCCGCCCCCGGCGCGGGGGCACTTCGCACCATGCTCAAGTTTCGCGCGGACAGACGGGCGAGGTAGGACCCCCCCCCGCCCCGCGCCGTGACCCACGGGGGACACGGAGGGGCCGCCCCGCTTCGGGTTCGGGTTCGGTTCGGGTTCGGGCGCGGGGGGGCCCGGCCCGGGCAGCGGCTGCTGCATTGCGGTGCTCGGGCAGGAGCCGCGAGCCCCGGCGCCCGCGGCGCGGGGACAGCCCGAGCGGGCGCTTTGCGGAGGGTCCCGGGGCTGAGGGCAGAGCAGGGGACAGGGGGGTCCCGGGGCGCTGCCAGCGGAGCCTGCAGAGGACGGGGGGACGGGGAGCCGGCGCTGTCCCCGATGTCGCCTGTCGCCGGCCCCTGTCACCGTCACGCTGTCGCTGCTCCAAAAACGTCACCGGCTGCGGGGCAAACGCTCGGGAAGCGGCTGCGGGCAGGGGTGGCGGATGCACCCCGGAGCCCGTGTGGGGTGCGTGGGACGAGCAGCCTGTCCCCACGCAGCCCCCCTGCCCCAGACCCCTCATGGGGGGCAGCAGAGGTGGTGCTGCCCAGGGGTGTGTAATGTTCTCTGCCCCTCACTTGGGGGGCGCATGCACCTTGCAAAGGCTTCTGAGCTGCCCCACAGCAAGAGGGCGGCAGTGCGGGGAGGAGGGACCAGTGGCCAGGATGGGACCTGGATGGGGATGCCGCTCAGCAGGGCTTTATTGGCAGAAAGCCCCGGAGTCTCCGGAGACTGGCTGCAGCCCAGGCAAAGCGTGGCCCTCGGCAGCTGCAGCTTCTTGCTCCAACTTTCCCCGTTTTGCCAGTGCTCGGTGCTCCTGCAGCGTGCTGCCTTCGTGGGGGTGCAGCGGGACCGCGGTCCCGCATGTGGTTCCTCCTCGGTGGCTGCAGGAAGGAGGATTTAGCAAAGGGAAGATGCGCGGAGACGCCTGCGCTCCCGCTGGGGCAATGCGGGCTTGGAGCCACGGAGCGCCGAGCACGGATCCCCTCCTTCCTCAGCTTCCTCGGAGCAAGGAGAGCTCAAGGTTTTCCATGCGAGCGGTGCCTCCAACCTGCTGGTGCTCCGCAGCCGAGTGGCCGCGGGCCAGGCTCAAAATGCGCCGCGGAGCCCTGTGCGCTCAAGGCGAGTGCCACCGGCTCGCGTCCCCTGCGGGGCACTCACAACAACACTGCTGCAGGTGCCCTTCGTCCTCTCCAGCCGACAAAACCTTAAGGTTTTGCTGGAGCTCCTTAAGGACCTTAAACCTTAACGCCAAGGGCTGGAGGAGAGCAGTTGCTGGATGTGTTTCCTTCCCCAGCCGGCTCGTGCCGGGCCAAGCGAGGCTCCGGCGTGGAGGCTGGTCCGGGAATACCTGCTCTGCGGGATGGGGCAGGGAGCAGTAGCACTTGGCGAGTGTTTTTGCGGAAATGCAGATGGAATTTGCCACGCGGATTACACATCCTGTGGACTAGCATCGTACGGATTAGCGGCAGGCGAGGATGGCGCTTGTAAGTGCTGCAAATCCGCAGGCAGCGACAAGGTGCTTTCGGGAGCCCCCTCTACATGCAGCTTCTCCCAGGGAGCCCGGGAAATCCCGTTTTCCTTGCTGGGGCTGCCCCGTTGCAGCGCCCATGGGCCTGGAATGGCCCACGGCAACTCCGGAGCGGTGCTCCGGGCTGGAGCTGCTTTGCACCGTGGGGATGATTCCCAAAGCTCGTGCAAATTGCGGAGATGCAGGGAGCTAGGGTGGGTGATGGAGGTGCCAGCAGGTGCTGGATCCAGGTCGGCAGCCGGCAGCACGGGGGTGGCACCGGATTGTCACACCGTGTCACCCCCACGAGTGCCGGGCACCAGCCGAGGGGCACCGAACCCCTCCGGTGTCCCCTGATGCAACCGAACCGCCTCCGTGTCTTGCAGCCACAATGAGAGGCGGAACACGTTCCTGCACCCCGTGACGGGACAGATCCCGGAGGAAAACTCAAGATTTGCCTTGCAAAAGTAGGTCGGCTTCGGGCTCCCTCGGATTCGGGGCTGGGGAGCGGGTTGCAATGGGGCGGGCAGGGGGACCGGCGCGACGAGGGGCTGATGCTGCTGAGGTTGATGCTGCTTTTTCCTTGCGCCGCAGACCTCCCTTGGACATGTCCGGCAAAGCCGGCGGCAAGCGGCCGGCCACCGTCCCCAACGAGTCGTCCAACCACGTCATGGTGTCGGAGGCGCCGCCGGAGCGCCCCGGAGGCCGGGTGGGTGCCGGCGGCGGCGCGGGATGAGCGGCGGGATGCGGGGAGCCCCGGGTGCTGAGCGTCCCCCTTGCCTCTCCGCAGGCCTCGCGCCCGTCCCGCAAGGGCATCGCCTTCGGGAAGCGCTCCAACTCCATGAAGAGGAACCCCAACGCGGCCGTCACCAAGAGCGGGTGGCTCTACAAGCAGGTACACGGTGCCAGACCCTGCCCTGCCATCCCGCGTGCGTTGGGGGTCCCCATGGAGCCCCTCACCGTGGCCTCTCCCCACAGGCCAGCTCGGGCGTGAAGCAGTGGAACAAGCGCTGGTTCGTGCTGGTCGATCGCTGCCTCTTCTACTACAAAGGTGGGTGACCGGGAGCCCATCCAGGGGACACAGGGCAGGGGGTGGCACATGCAGATGGTGCCAACTTGTTGGCACTGCACAGGACTTGCTGGGTCAAGCGGGAGGAGGTGACAACGCTCTGGGGGTGCAACGAGCAGCACAGGGATGTCCCCTGCTTGCAGCGTGGGGACCAAGGGGTTCCTCTAAGGCAGCTCCTGGGCTTGGCAGCAGGGACACGGTTGCTCCATCAGTCACGGGAAGCGCCCATGGCACTGCTGGCATGGGGAGGTGGCAGCCACCGATGGCACCCGACCGTAACCGCGCTCTGTCCCGCCAGATGAGAAGGAGGAGAGTATCCTGGGCAGCATCCCGCTGCTCAGCTTCCGCGTGGCGGCCGTGCAACCCTCGGACAACATCAGCAGGAAGCATACGTTCAAGGTCAGCGCGCGGCGCAGCCGCATCCCCAGTGCTCCCCTGGTGACGGGGCTGGAGCGGAGGGCTGCGCTAACCGCGATGCCGGAGCGGGAAGAAGGCTCAGGAGGCTGATGTTTCCCCCTGGGATGCAGGGAGCAGTTTGCAGAGGGGCTCCCTGCTGCCTTCCCATGGGAAGCGATGCCCCGGACCCCTCGGCATGGGAGCGCTGGGCTAGCCGCGGTGCTCGCACCTTCACGCACGCGATTGCACACACTGCCCTGCACCCCACGCGCTTGTGCAAGCACCAAACCCACGGTGATCCCAGCGGGAGCTGCACCGCCCCGGCCCCGTGCGCTCCAGGTGTTTGTGCACATGGATTTGACAAAATAAGCAGTTATTGCAACTATTGTGCCCCAGTCCCTGGTCCTGACTCATGTGCGTGGACCCGTCAGCTCCAAACCTGTGTTTAAGCTGCATTTGGCAGCGCCCAGGAGGTGCACGCGGGCTCTCCCGCGTCCCCAGGGCTGTGATCGGAGGAGAGGTGTCTGCTCGCCCGCGTCTGTGTCCCCAAAGTGTTGAAACCTCCTCGCTGGGATGTGAGATGGGTGGGAGAGGAGCCTTGTCGAGCTGGTTCTTGCAGGCTGATTTTGATGCATTAAGGCGCGCGCTGGGGTGTTTCCCCATGCACGTGAGCGCGTCGGTGGGTAGTTTTGTTGAGAAACGAGGATCACCTTGACCTGCCACCTGCAAAGGCTCTGTGTATCCTCAGCTCCAGCCAAATCCACCGTGCAGGAGCATGGCAGGAGCGATGACACCTCCGCTGCACCCAATCCTCCGAGTGCTTCATTTGCACCCAAGTAGCCCCCAAAAAGCCCATGTCACAGCCCACCCTCGGAGTTTCAGTTTGGAGTAATGCAAAAGCAGGCAGAGAGGGACCTAAAAGAGCAGCTGCCGGCAGCACTCGTGGTCCTGGCACGTCCCCGTGGTGGCCGGATGGGCCGTGTGACCTGTTGTCTCTTTCCTCCTCTCCGCCCGGGCGAGGATCCCCCTCGGACAGGAGGTGTCGGCGCCAGCACCGCGTAGGTAGCGCGCTCGGGGCGCCTGCATGCCCGTGAGCGCGGGAGGCGCCGCGGCGCCGCCGGCTTCGCGCTCGCCGAAGCTGCCGCCGCTGCCGCTGCTGCATGGAGCCGGCGCGGTCGGAAGGAGCCCCTGGGGCTGGCGGGAGCGGGAGATGGAAGCTGAGCGGAGAGTGTTGATCGCAGCCCTGGGTTTTGCTTTGATTTGAAGGAATGAAACCCGAAAAGCATTTCAGGAAGAAACCCGTTTTCCTTCCTCCTTGCTGCATGCCAACCTTGCAAAAAGGGGGAAGGTGGAAGCTTCGCAAAGACCAGAACTAACCTGTGCTTTCCCGTGCCCGGAGTGCAGGATGGAGACATCATGGGCACCGACATTGTGGGCCCAAAAGGGACTTTTTTTTCCCTCAAAAGCCTTCTGGGTCTAGAAGCCACCTTCCCCCAAGCCCTGCATGATTGAGGGCAGCGCATGAGCTTTGAGCACTCCCCCTCCATCTGCCTCCAAGGGGACCCCACTAGTGGGTGCTCGTCCTTCTCGGTGCACCCAAAGCTGGTCCTGAGCATCCCTGGTGGAGGTGGCATGGGGACAGCTGTGTCCCTGCACACATGTGGCTAATGGACCTGCTTGGGACCTGGTCCTTCTGCCACCAGCTACTGGGCAGCTACAAGGGCCTGCAGAAACCAGCAGGGCTATTTCCCCATCGAGAGCCCTTTGCAGAAGCTGCTTTGGAGCAATTGCTCCGGTGCCCTTGGGCAACTCGCTGGCACGAGGCCGGAGGTGCAACCAGTTCTGCTGGTGGCAATTTGCTCTTTAAAGGCAATCAGTCTCCAGCTGCATCCCCAGCGGAGCCCCGGGCTGGCCGAGGAAGGGGCAAAGCCCCGCGATGGAGCCAGGACGGCACGGGGACAGCATCTCTCACCCGCCTCTCCGTCTCTCCCCACTTCTGTGCCTCCCCACAGGTGACCGTGTGCTGGGCGGAGGAGGCGCCGGGCCGTACCAAGCGCTCCCTGTCTCCCCAGGCCGAGCACGCCGGCATCCGCACCTATTTCTTCAGCGCCGAGAACACGGAGGAGCAGGAATCCTGGATTCAAGCCATGGGCGAAGCGGCCCGGGTGCAGATCCCACCGGCACAGAGGTCAGCGCGGGCTGGGGAGCCCCTGGGGCAGCGTCACCCCAACGGGATGGCGGGATGGTACCCGCTGTCCCCGAGGTTCCAAGGGATGCTGATGCCCTCCTGTGTATCCGCACCCATCAGGCATGAGAAGCCGGATTCGGAAAACATCCCACCCAGCAAGCACCACCAACACCGAAGCGGGGCGCACCGCGAGCACCCCAAAACCGACCCCGACGCCAAGACCCGCGGCGAAGGCGACGGCCGGGGCTCCGAGAAGCTCGAGAGGAAAGCGGAGCGGGCGGAGAGCAAGAAGGAGCCCTTGGCCAAGGCCAACGGCATCGCAGGGCAGGAGATGCCCTCGGAGCCGGGCAGCCCATACCCGGGGGCGCCGGGCGGCACGGAGCGCCCGCAGCAGCCCAACGGCTGGNCACGCCGCGGCTTCGCGCCGCGCACCCACCCGGACAAGATCGCGCAGCGCAAGAGCTCCATGACGCAGCTGCAGCAGTGGGTGAACCTGCGCCGCGGCGCCGTGCCGCCCGAGGAGCTGCGCAGGTGGGCGCCGCGCCGGGCGCATCCCATCCCTCCGTCCCTTCCTGCGGGCGGAAAACCAGCCCGTGCGGGGGCATCTCCGCCCGCTTTGGCGCTCACGGCTCTCTCCCTTGCAGCCCCACGAGGTTTTTCCCCGTGTCTCGCCACGTGCCCGACTACTATTCGCCCTACTCGCCGCAGTACGCCGAGGACTACCAGTACTACCCGCCCGGCGTGCGCCCCGACTCCATCTGCTCCATGCCTGCCTACGAGCGCGTGAGCCCGCCCTGGGCGCTGGACGAGAAGCGCCTCTCGTTCCGCAACGGGGGTCCCTACCAGCTCCACGAGTGGAAGGAGCAGCCAGGCTACGGGCGCCAGGACGTCCCGGTGTGGCTGCCTGGCACCGGGCGGCAGCAGAGCTACTACGAGGAGGTGGAGGCGGCGTCGGGCTCGCTGCGGCGCATGTCGCTGCAGCCCCGCTCGCGCTCTGTGCCGCGCTCGCCCAGCCAGGGCTCCTACGGCCGCGCGCGCCTCTACTCGCCCGTGCGCTCGCCCAGCGCCCGCTTCGAGAGGGTGCCGCCCCGGGGAGAGGAGATCTACGCCGACCCGGCTACCTTCGTGATGAGGCGCTCGGTCAGTTCGCCCAAGGTAACTGCCCAGTGGGGCATCCCAAGGGATGCAAAGGGATGGCCAAGGG
>VWPW01026321.1:0-14170 GCA_013389825.1 Crypturellus undulatus | reverse complement strand
TGCTGCTTCTCTTGGACGTGCTCATCCCTGCTCCAGAGGGAACTGCCTCTTCCCTGCTCCACTCCAAGCCCTGCCTTTGCCAGTGCGCGTGGTGGGTAGCTCTGCCTGGCTCTGTTAGCCCTTTGAGAGCTGCTCTTGCAAGCAAGTTCTCACGCACAAGCCTGTGCGTTGTTTTTTAAGTCCTATTAATATTTCAGGTCAGTATAACTCTGTTAATGGCGCAAATCTGCTTTGTGCCATTTGGCAATGCATTTATCTCCTGTTTCTCTGCAGTCTCTGTTACACATTCCTCTTGTTCCAGACATGGAAGTGGCTCCTGAAGCACACATGGGTCAGGCCAGATACCGTGGAGATGCCTGTCAGAATACACAGGGTTAGCAGGCGTGCAGGGATGTACGTCGTGGATGGAGCTTAGCCAGGCCAGCCGTGCTGATATTTACATTCCTGCTTAACTAAAGGATGGGCTTGTGTTTGGAGGAAGTCTAGGGGTAAAGATGACATCGGGTCTTGCTCAGACTGTGTCGCTGTGAACTGTGCGGGGCAGAGGTGACCGTGTGTCCCGAGGCCGCAGCAGAGAGTGCAGAGAAGCTCCAGCCCTGCTCGATGCCGGACGATGCGGGACGGGCACCGCGGTGGGCAGCGGTGCCGGGAGCTTCCTTAACGGCTCCCACCGTTGAACCGGGCCAGTGAGGGTGCACGAGGCTGCAGACCCTCCCGGCAGGGCATGTCCTGCAGGGTGCTCCTTATCTCGCGGAGATTAACTGTGCAAATTGCTTAGCTTGGTGATAAGGAAGGGCACTTGTCTCTGNGCGTTTGGAGTTTGTTAATCTCAGCAGCCTTCCTTATCACAGACAGGCCCGTCCCTGCCAAATGGCTGGGTTTTTTTTTTTGACTTTTTTTTTAGTTCATAACATTGCAAAATATTCATTCTTCAGGGAGAAGCTGCAGTGCAATTCTTGTTTTTCATTTATTTGCTTCTGATTTGAAAGGTCTTTAGATACTTCCATGATCGAAACTGAAGAGAAGTATAACGTACCTATGTAAAGATGCTCTTTGAAAAGTAATTTTACCTTCCTGTCCCACACTGGAAGCCTTAGTATAAAAGTACCCAGCAAAACCATCATACTTCAGTTCAAGGACAGGTGTAAATGGGTAATATTATCTCCTTTTTGAAATGTTTGAAGTCATATTAAATGATCTATTTTTTTATTGGCAATTGGGTGCATCAGCAGAACTTGGTGCTATTTTCAGGCTTATCATAGGTCTTTGTACCAAAATCTGAGACCAACGTCATTCAAAGCTGATGAGATGAATAACAGTTGATGTGTAGCATTTGCCTACTTAAAATTAAAAGATCTTGACTTAATAATAGGAAATACTGGTTTTGGATGCAAATGACCCGATATCGAAAACCTTTTCTTGAAGGAACATTCCAAGATGAATGGGATTTCTGCAGGGGTGATAGTGGAGGAAGAGCTTTCAAGAACAAGCCGTGAAGTAGCTTTTTTCCTATCATTTAATACTTAAACAAACAAACAAAAAAAAAACGAAGAAACCGCCCCTCCCCAAAAACCCTCTCCGAAATAATGTATTTATGGTTTAATCATTGTATTTGGACTGAGGCCCAAGTGCTTAAAGATTTAACTCCCAAAGGCAAAGCTGTGGAATGTTATTAAATCTGGACGTGGGTGATAGGAGTTTTGTAATTTTAAACGTTTAGGGCTATAATTGCATTTCCCGGCAGCTCTGTGAACTGCGACCTTGGCAGCATGTTTTCTAGGTGACACTCGGGGTCACCCTTTGGTCTGTTGCTCTATTCCTTCGTCCCGTGCCCTGGCATTGTGACCAAGTGAGCTGCTGCCTCTCTAGCAGGGTTATGAGGCAGCTGCTGCCCTGCTTTTGTCTGGAAAAGTGGCTCCAAAAGGCCCGTTCCCATCACTTGGGCAGGCTGAAACCTGCCTCTCCTGGAAAGCAAGGATGGGAAAGCAGGAGCTGTGCTGGGCTCCGGCATGACCACAGGGCTTTAGCTGCTGGTATGATCACCTGGAACTGCATCTCAGGCGGGTGTCAAATTGTGGGGAGATACAGGCAGGAGTTGTAGGAGAGAACCTTGTTCCATACTGTGAGAAGGATCGTGTCATTCATCCTGTCTCTTGACACTGAAGACTCCAGGGCTCCCAGTGAATTAGCTAATTTGCAGGCTGATGCCTGTTACTTGTAGACTTAGAGTTGGAGGCATTGGAGGAGGAGTGGCTGATGCACCAGATGGTTGTGCTGATATTCAAAGGGACCTCAACAGGCTAGAGAAATGGGTGGAGAGGAATCTCCTGGAACTCATGCAACATCCTGCACGTGGGGAGGAACAATCCCGTGCACCGGGATGCACTGCAGGTCAAGCAGTTGGGAAGTACGTTGCAGAGGAGCGGGCGGTCCTGAGGGTGGGGAGTCCCCCTCCTTGGAGATACTCAAACCCAGCTGGGTTTGGTCCTGCTAGAGCAGGAGGGTTAGACCAGCTCATTTCAGAGGTCTCTGCCAAGCTCTACCATTCTGTGATCCTCTGAGCTGGCTCTTACTCACCCCGGTGTTCCCTGCACCTTTGAGGATGCTGTTCCAGGTGGTTGGAGAACCAACAGCAGCATTGCTGGGTTTCTCAACCCTCTTTGTAATGCACAGATGTGAATTCTCACGGAGCTTTCCTGTCACCTGCAGGTTGTGCTGGAAGACCTCCCGGAGCGCCCAGCATGGCGTGAGCTGGCAGCTGATGCGGAGGGGACGTGCCTGCACCCTCTCTGACCTGCGTCCCGGCCGCTGCCCGTCCCCGCGCTGCTCCGGTCACCCGGCTCGCCATGGGAGGATGCTTCTCCAAGCCCAAACCAGGTGACTCCGCAGCGCTCTGCTCCCGGCAGCTGCAGGTTAAAGTAGGTCGGCCGTGCGGCAGCCTCCGCGGGAGACGGCTCTGGGGAATGTTAATTCTCTGCTCCTGCGGGGAGGATTAGGGACCTGTTAATCCCCCCAGAATTCCTTTGCACTTTCACTCACATGCAAGGAATTGGGCAAGGGCTTTAGGGCAGCTTTTGGGAGTGAGAGCCGCAGCGCGCGTGGAGGAAAGCAAGCTGAGCGGGGCAGTCGGTCACAGTATGAGTCAAGGGCAGGCGTTCTCTTCAGAGCTGTCCCAAGCTCAAAGACAAATCCAAGATTGTAAGAGTGTTTTCCACTTAACTAGTCCTCACTGTCTCATGTGCTGTGATTCCCTGCGCTGCTTTGCAGCCCCGTCCAGAGCAGCAGTGCGTGATCTTCCCCAGCCTCCCTGCAGCATTTACCGCACACCCTCCCATGTCTGAGCCTCCTCTACGTCCTGTACAGTTTCTGGCCTGTGGCTTCATCCAGTTGGTGACCTTTCCTGTTTCTATGTGAGTGCCACTTTCTGCCTCTTCTCAATTCACAGGAACATAATGGTCCCCTCATGCTCTGACATGAATTTGTGCAATATCTACCCTAATGCAGATGCTGGTGACTCTTTCTCAAGAAACTTCTTAGTGCTGTGACTTTGCCAGTCACTGACAAGCCTGAATTTTACCTCTGTTGGAAGGGAGGAAGACCATCCACCTGATTTCCTTGCCCTTGGGCACCTGGATCTCAGGGATGCAAACCGCTGCAGTGGACTTTGGGCATCCCGTGTCTGCAGCTCTGCCATGGGGCTCCCTGCTCCCGCTCTGGGCTCCTCTTGGGAGCTGTGGGATGGAAAGTTTGATGGTGCAATCCCAGTCAGGTTTGCAGGGCATCAAGAATCCACCAAATGGGGCGCTCTGCTGCGCTGTCCCTTTTGGCAAGGGCTGGTCCCCCCGCTGGCTTTGAGACTGCGGTACAAGGCGGTTTCTGGGATGCAAAGAGCAAAGGAAAGTTGGGCTTCTGGGATGTCCACCTACCCTGAGATTATTTTATTCATCATTATAGTGCCCCAGACATTGGGCAGTGTGGTCAAATACCTGAACTGTAAGTTTTCCTTTGTGGAAAAGCCACGCTATTTTATGTCCTTGCTTGAAATATTTAGGGAGTGAAAACACATCCAGGAAAAAATGTCACCACTGACTAAACCCGTACAAACTCTCCTGGCAGCTCCTTGTGCTTTGTATACTGTCAGCAAAACTCTGTTTTACCTTAGCGCGGCGCAGGGGTACGAGCTCTGCAGGCGCATTCCCTTAGCGCCTGTTTTCATAGAGCACTGTGTTTGCAGAGCAGGAGAAATGCCTGCCAATGCCCTCCTGCAGCATAACACCCTCCTGTAACTCTGGTTTTGAGCAGTGCTTTTCCAAAGCTTTTGACAAGCCTTTCCCCAGCTCCTTGTTTGCACACCATTGACTGCAAGTGCTTCGTCGCTGTGATTATAAAACCTCCAAATGCAGGAAGATAAACAGAGATGCGTTTGCAGCTACTGCCCGTTCTGGCCAAGAGGTTTCACAACCTTTTTATAATATTTGCCATTTACTTTTCTTGCAAGAACAGTAAACTGTAAGGCTAAATAATGGACTTTGCTGTTTCTTAAGATCCTTCTATTCCCCCATACAAATGGGAAGGACCCACAGGGACTAAACAGAGCCATCTTCTCTCCCAACAATGTCTTCATGTGAAGGGAATACTTTAGATACCATCCCAAGGTCAATAGGGCTTAACTTATTCAGTTGTGTTTGAAAGATGTGAGGTTCTTTGCTGCTTCCATCTTATTCCAAGAGAGAGCCTTGGTATTTCTGAATATCCTCTGCATTTCTCAAGGTAACCTTGGAATTGCACACATGTTACTGTATTCTAGAAGGACCTTCTGCTGAACAGATAACCACTACAGTGTGCCTGCTGCTGCAGAACCCAACCCTGTTCTGATATTTAAGTGTTTAGTTAAAAGCTGATATTCAAGTACTGGCGTCATCTTTTGTGCTCGCTGGTGGTGCAATCACGAGTCCAGGCGCT
Source organism: Crypturellus undulatus (assembly GCA_013389825.1). Classification (NCBI taxonomy): domain Eukaryota; kingdom Metazoa; phylum Chordata; class Aves; order Tinamiformes; family Tinamidae; genus Crypturellus; species Crypturellus undulatus. The sequence continues at coordinate 9,208 of VWPW01026321.1, read as the reverse complement.
ATTCTGAAGGCCTCATTCTCAATCTGTGCATAATTTCTTCCCCGTTTCCGTCAGGGAGCATGATGCATATGTAAAGAATCTGCATTGCCAGCTGGCAAGCTGTGTTGAGATCACAGCTCCCACTCCACCAGGAGAGGCATCACACGCCAAGCCTTGAGGTAGTGGAGCCCATCGAGCACCAGCACCTGCATAGAAGTCTGTTCTGTGTTAGCTGCTGGGATTGCTTCCTGGCTTTTCTGCAACGTTTTTCAGTATTGACCTTTTTTCTAGAGGTTGCTCAGGGCAGCCCACAGACTATTCGTTACCAAACTCGTCCTTATGGTCTAGTTGAGGTTGTCTGTAGCATCTGTTATCTTCCAGCATGTAAAATTTGGTGAAATTTGAACCTTGGAAACCCTGGAAATGGAGAGTTATGGTCTACAAGAATGTGTGTAAATACTGCAGTGCAAATCCCAGGATTAGAAGATGGGCTTGTAACATATATTTAATTATTTTCCTGTGCACTTTTCTGTAGGGTTAGAATGACCACTAGGCAGGGTGGACAGTGATCTATGGGCAGGATGGCTTATCTGAATGTGTCTGAGCATGAGAACATGTGTGGCTCTGAGTGGGGAATGTGGGTGCCCTTCCTCGCTGTTGTTTGTTGCCTGCAGAGGTTTGTGGGTCCCTCTGAGCTCTGCTCCAGCAGCGCAGTCGTGACCGGGCTGGCAGACCCTGCAGCCCTCCATCTCCTAGGTTTTTATGAGCGCATTTTTTGCTGAAATCGGCATCTAGAAAGATGAGGTAGAAGCAGGTACATCTGACCTCCAGTTCCCTTTCATCAAATTCACCATTTTTTAATACTTTTTTTTTTATAGGAAATGCTTCTGAGTCTCTTTCAGGCCACTCAAAGTAGTTGTCATTTAGGTTTTCCATGTCAGCAAGTGTTATGGAACTACTGAGGGGTCCCTCACAGGTCATGCACTTTGGGAGGGCCTAAAAGATGTCAGGACTGTGCAATCCTGGCAGGGAAAAGGAGGGACCCTAAGCATGGCCCACAGTGACAATTTTTTTCCTACACTGGGTGCAATAAATAATTTTATGTTGGAATTGAGTCTCCTTTGATCTTGTTTGCTTGTTCCAGTTGCTTCCTGGGGCTTGAGGTAGGAGTTTGGCATGAAACCCATCTTGGATGCAAAGCACAGGGGGCCCTGGAGCGGGATGGGCACCCAGACACCTTCCTCAGGAAACATCCCTGTGAACCAGGCTGGGTGGCTGCTCACAGCTGCTCCCACTCAGTAGGCTGCAACCTCATGGCTCAGGCACAGGGCTAAAAGGGGCTTTGGATTGTCCCAGGCAAGGGATTGAAAGGAATAATGTTTAAGGGTGAATTACTTTGCTTGAGGTATAATGGAGTTTTAATGACTAGCCCCCAGGTTTTAATGACTACCGGCTGTAGGAGAAAATACATGAAAACATCGCGTTTGCAGTGTGAAAAGAAGAGTCAATTGAGATACCAAACGGGTTGTCCAGTGCCGGGATGAGGCTTCTGGACGTCTAGGTAGCCCCGCACCCTGGGCTGCTCTATGATTTTAGAGACTTGTTTCAGGATTTCCAACGTCTGAAAATTGGCACGGCTGTGTGAGACGCATGTAGCTGTACAGTGTTAGCATCTGCACATAAAATAACCCAACCTGGTTTTGCATATTCTTATAAAATACACCCCTGGTCTGCTGCTAATGTGCTTCCTGTGTATGCATGTGCCTAAATGCACACCTATGCGCACACAGACAGCAACGGATTTATATGCATGTGCCTAATATGCCCCAAGCAATTCACTTTTTAAGCTATGGAACCTCTCTGTGTGGGTTTTAGAAAGAGTGACAAAGGAGCAGGTTGAGTGTGGCTACACAACGCCAGGCGACTTCAAAAGTTAAGCTTGTTTTTATAGATGCCTTTCATGCAAATGTCGTTTTGCCTGATCAAAATAGAGACAATTTCCTGGATAAAGTCAGGTGCAGCGAGGCCTGGATTCCAGAAGGGATCAGCACATGGGAATGCAGGTCCGTGGCCAGAGAGCCACCGCATGCTGCGAGGAGGAGCAGGAGGAGGAAGAGGAAGAGGAAGAAGAGTAGTAGTAGGAGGAGGAGGCAGGGGATGCCGGTGCTGCTGGGTGAAGCCGGGGCCCCGGGCAGCAANGAAGGAGGAGGAGGAGGAAGAAGAGCAGGAGGAGGAGGAGGAGGAGGAGGAGGAGGAGGCAGGGGATGCTGGTGCTGCTGAGTGAAGCCCGGGCCCCTGGGCAGCAATAGAGAGTTGAGGAGAGGAGCAGGAGCTGCCCTACACAGAGATGACAGGTGACAAGGGGTGCTTGAAAGGGGAGGCGGGATAAGAATTTATGCTTTTTTTTTCTTTTTCATCTTTGTTCATGGAGGCTCCTACACCTATGGGTAGGAAGAACAGCCCAAGTAACAGCAGTGGGTGTTTGTTCCACACATGGGGCGTTTACCAGCATTAGTGTTATTACCAGGGCTTGTAGCCACTGAGTTTGCGGGTCCCAGCCTGGTCTCTTCCAGTGCAGTGATGTCCTGTAACAGTGACATCTTGGCCTGGTGGCACTTGGGCAGGCTCAGATGAAGGTGCAAACCAGGAGGTACCGTTTTGACGCTGCCTTTCAGCACCGCCAGGCTCACCTGCATCGCAGGGGTCTGCAATCCGCTCCTAATGGGGCTGTGTTTCCTTAAGGCTGCCTTGGGTCGCTCACCAATCAAGCACGTAATCATGTCAGATGCCTCACTTGTCTCTTTGACTGGAAATGGCATAAATTGATGTTGATTATATTCCATAATTGTGTCCTGGAAAATCCACAGCTGGATTCCAGATGTTTTAGGAAAACATTGCGTATTAAAAGCAGCCCCTTTGCCGGCCACCCTAAGAGCTGTGTTGCATCACTGGAGCTTCGGTAGAGCTCAAGGAAGACATTTGCTCCCAGCAAAGGATTTTTTTCCCACTCTGTAGAGCTGGGTGCGTTTGCAGTATGTGCTGCAGCTGTCAGACACAATAACGCAGCCGACGTTCACGCTCCCTGTCCCTTCCCCTGGTGCACCCACGTGTGCCTGTGATGATGGGTACACAGAAATTTGCTTTACTGCATCAGAGCGCATCCTGCCTCTGCTCGATCGCTGGGATTCGGTGCTCCAGCAAAAACCATCCCTTCTGCCAGGCTGTCGAGAGGAGGGAGGCTGCTGCTGCGGCTCTGCAGGAGCCCAGGTACATGCCCAGGAGGTTGGATTTGCCCAGTCTAATCAGGCATGATTAAAAATGTTACTGTCAAGTGAAATCTGTTTTTAAAGCAAATTACAGCCCTCGGCCCTGGCCGCTCCTGGCAGCGCATGCGGCAGCGGGCGCCGTGCTGGGCGCCGAGGGCAGCTCGCTGCCTGCCGTGCTGGGAGCTGCCCGGTGCCGCGCGACAAACCCGCGGGCCTACAGGCAAACAGCGCTGGTTTGATGCTGGTTTTGATGCCTTTATTTTGTGCCTGCTCGGCACTCGTTTATTTCCCTTTCCATCCTTTTCTGTTTGTCATCCTCATCATCAGTCCCCTGCCGCTCTGGTTCCTGGGAAGTAGCTGACGCCTTCGTGGTGGAGGAAGGCTCCCCATCCACCCTGCGTGTCCTCCTCGTCCTCCCACCCTGCAGGGTGTCACAGCCTTGTGGTGTCCTGCTCCAAATGCCACCTCCTGGGCAGCGGGCTCGTCTCCTAGAGCTCCACCCTGCTGCCTGCCTTGGCTTGCAGGGTGACCGTTCGGCCGGAATGCCTTTCCGCTGCCATTCTGCTTTCCCTGGAGTCATCGGCAGGATTTTGGGAGCAGCGAATCCTCACCCAGGTGCGTCAGAAGGCAAGATCATCCTGGGGCCGTGTGCCAGCCTTCGGCTCAGGAGAAAGGGCAGGTCTTGTGTGGTTGACCTGTTCTCCTCTGTCAGCTTTTGCGTTGCCTCAGGGTCCTCCTTCGGGGTTGGGAGATCTCCCTTTGGGGAGCTTCACTGGTGTGTTGGGTTGCTGTGAAGGCTCTGAAAGGATGGAGGCCCAAGAGCAGGCATGGGGATGTGCCCAGTTTGCAGCAAGCTGCTTGCTAGGTGCATGTTGCCTCGTGTCCACGAGGGGAGATGCCTCCCCACTGCTGCTGTACATGAGCTGCTTCCAAACCAAGTAGAAAGTGGCAGCGTGGACCCCTATTCCCGAGGACTATGCTTGGTGCAAATATTCCCTGTTCCCACAGAACAGCGTCATGAGTGCCAGTTTGTGCAGAGGTGGTGGTTATTGCTGGACAAAGCCTAAAGATGAGGGGGATTGTGACTAGGTTAAGGAAACAGCTACTGATACCTTTCTGTGGAAGGAGAATGTCAAGAAAAAAATGCAGTGGTTCTGCTTCTGCTCATGGAAGTTCTTCCCCGTGTCCCCAGCAGATCCCGTGGGTTGCCTTCCACGCCCAGATCAAGGAGGAGGCACTGTCGTTCCTCTAGTGAGCTGCTCTTTTCTGCTTACGTTTCTGTCTTCCAGCCAAGGATCCTTCCGTGGCTTTGCCAGCTCACGGGCTTGCTGCCACGGTGCCCTCCGCAGAGCCGCCGGGCTGCGTGCGTCACCTCCGGCTCTGCAGTGTCCCGCATTGCCTCGCCTGCCGGGTTGTCTTAGCCACTTCCTTTTCTCCTGCCCTAAATGATGATTTTTCTTCTCTGTCCTTTGCATTTATTGTCCTCTTGATTCTTTTCCAAGCAACTAACACCTTAGGACTTGAAATAAATGTTGTGCTGCAATACGCAAAGCTGAAAATGCTCCCGAGGTGGCAACACGGTGAGCAGGGCTCTTCACGCTCTTTCGGGTCACACTATTCCCTTCTTCTTGCCTTTTTTAACCCGTTTCTTTTGTGGGATTTCATTTTCATCTCCCGCTTAGCTTTTCCTCTTCGTGACATTTACAAGACTGGCAAAGCTAAATAATATCCTATTTGCTCGGGATGCTCCTTCAAGCTCTTGGTAATTACCTCCTGACTCACTATAAAACTCCCCTGGTGTTTGTTATAAATATTAATAAGTTTAGTTTCATGAAGTCCCCGGGAGATAAAGTGATCTTTTATCCTGCTTTTATAGATGTGGACCCAAAATATAGTGTTCAAAGTCAAATCTGTCATCTGGCGTGCCTGTTTTTAGATGCTAGACCTGGATTTTTCCAAATCCCTGGCATGTGGTGTTACCCCATGGCGTCTGGGATCACCCAGGCCATGCCCAGACTCAGGGTATCTAGTCAGGCTCCAAGGAAACTGTTGATGAGCAGGACCTTTAAGGACCAGTTCTGGACTTTATTTTTGCAAGTAAATTGTTTAAACTCAAAGAGAAGCTTTTTGGCAGAAAGTCTGGGTCTCTGGAGCCATTTTCCTTAGTCTGAAACTCTCCTTTCTTGTGCTGCGTTAGTCTCTTCATTTGATCCAAGTTTTCCAGCTCTACAAGAACAGCGATGAGACCTTGTGTGCACCCTCTCCCTCTGATGGTCCCTCATCCTGTCTGTTGCCATTCATCACAGTGCAAGAGATGCAGGACGTAGGTCCAGGCTTCCCTGCAGTGCGTGTGCGCAGGGAGGTTGGGTGTCCCCAGCTCCCGCAGTGCCAGCTGTGGCAATTCCTGCATGCCCATCCCTTGGGAAGTGCTGCCCAAGCAGAGGCTGCGATGCCGTCACCAGACTCCTCTTGCCAGGAGAGGGGAGGAACGTTCCAGGCCTCCAAGGACAGTTCTTGCTTCTCCCACTTCATGCTAAAGATTCATTCTAAACTGAAAAGCTCATACAGTTATAATGTAGAACATTTTTAGTATCAGTTTCTTATTAATTAATATGTACACAGCCCTCATCATACAGCTTTGGCTCTTTTGGTGAATTTTGTTTACAAGAATTTTTTGAAGTCTATTTGAACCCTACAGACCTCGGCACTGCTGACATTTGACTGTCTAAAGCAATATTCCCTTAAAAAAGACAGGAGTTTTGACTGATGGATTGTTTTCCACCAGTTGCTAATGCCTACTCGCAAGAATATGTAATTTATGCATGCAAAGGTGCCTGACAGGAAGAACTGTTGGATAATGGACTCTGTAATCAAGTCAAGTTTGAGATTAAATTCCCAAACAAGCCAACAAAAATGTCAGTTCTCCTGGCATGTGTCAGCCCCTTTAGAAGTTCAAGGAAGCCAAGAGAGGCCGAGTGACAGCAGAGCCTCCTGCTTCATTTTAATGACGATTTCTGTTTGTTCCTGCAGTTGAAGTGAAAATAGAAGTTGTGATACCTGAGAAGGAGAGAAGCAAGGAAGAGATGTCACCCAACGGGAAAGCCAGCCCGCTCGTTTACAAAGTCAACGGCACTGCCCGGCATTATCATCTCGAGGAGCATCCCATTGCCAGCAATCCCTACCACAACCCGAAGGATGTGGTGGAAGCCTCTGTGTGCCACGTGAAGGACCTCGAGAATGGACAGTAAGTGCCTCAAATCTTTACCTGTAAAAACTCTGGTGACCTTAAAACCTAAACTGAACCCATTAACTTGTTCCTTACATCTTCTGGTAATGGTAGTTTAATTTAGGGGAGTATTTTTTCCCCTCATATTAATAAAATATCATGATGGATGAGTGACAGCTGCTGTTTTATACCAGAACTACCAGAACTACCGTTATTTTGCAGCCTGCTCAGGTGCCCTGGGCCTCTTGGTAGGACACGCGGCTGGTCTGTAGCTGCTGGTCCTNATTTTTTCCCCTCATATTAATAAAATATCATGATGGATGAGTGACAGCTGCTGTTTTATACCAGAATAACTACCATTATTTTGCAGCCTGCTCAGGTGCCTTGGGGCTCTTGGTAGGACACGCGGCTGATCTGTAGCCGCTGGTCCTCAGCAGTGTCTGTCCAGCTCGCCGTAGACAATCCTCTCGTCGTAAAGACTTAGTGTCTNGTAGTTTAATTTAGGGGAGTATTTTTTCCCCTCATATTAATAAAATATCATGATGGATGAGTGACAGCTGCTGTTTTATACCAGAACTACCAGAACTACCGTTATTTTGCAGCCTGCTCAGGTGCCCTGGGCCTCTTGGTAGGACACGCGGCTGGTCTGTAGCTGCTGGTCCTCAGCAGTGTCTGTCCAGCTCGCCGTAGACAATCCCCTTGATTGGTTTTAAATTTAGCGTTCTAGAGTTAGTGTCTTTACGAAACAGCATAAGCAGAACAACTATTCATCAAGCTGTTGGAGGAAATCAGGTAGAGCAGTAAAGTCGTTCTGTGCTTGTTTTTCTAGTTGAACTCATTTTTTTTTGAACTTCTTTGTTACTCAAGAATGGAATTTTCCAATTCTTTTGTTCATGAAATCGCACTTCAGCTGCGTCCAATTTCAATATCTTGATTTAAGGATTCTCTTAAGTCTAAGAAATGTATATCTAAGTCACTATGTTTTACAGACAAGTGTTTTCACTTGGGATAGATGTGCCTTTTCCACAGCTAGTTCTATTGATCTAATCCAGCATACAAGCAGGCACTGTCACTGCATGAAATAAAGTATAGTTGGAAATAACCTTTTACTCTAAAGAACTTTGACTGGTATCAGATATGTGGGAAATGGTAGGAATCTGGGAACTATTTGCTTTAGATTAAACTATGTTGTTTAAATATATTCTAGAATTCCCCATGTAATACAAGCTACTTTGTACTAAATTTAAGGAGTTTCTGGGCTCATAAATTATTCTTGTTCAATAATTTTACCTGGGAATAAACCATGATTTTTAATTGTGATGGAAATTTAAGCATTAGAATGTTCTACATAGGGATGCATTAGAGCCTATGTTGGTTTAAATCTTCAAAAAGAATTTTAATGGATTTTGTGCAGTCTCTGCTGCAGGCCGGAGGGCAGTTGTGGTGATCCAGCACGCGGTGGTGACTGATAGTGTCTGCGGTGGAGGCGAGGAGCTGGTCCAGATGTGAACTTCAGGGAAAACTTAGTGGATGTAGGACAGAGCTGGGGGAATTACGGATGACCCTCCATTTACTGCTTAAGTGGGTGGTGACACTGGGACTGCCTCAGAGCTGGAATGAAGCAAAAAACAGGGAGACTGTCCCGGGAAATACTAATTGCATAATGCAAGTCCTGAAGGTTAATCTGCTGTGCCCAATTTCCAGTGGCAGGATGGAACCAAATGGCTTCAATCACTGCAATGAGGAGGAACCAAGTTTTCTTAGGTGCAGGTTCTGCTGACTTTGTGTTTAATCCTGGTTGGTAAAAGAGCATGTTCTGCTTTGTTGCTTCTGTGCAAGGGTGTTGGAAAACTAGGGTTTAAATAAATACATTGAGTTATTAATGCACTGCAAAGGCCACAGTATAGTAGATTAAAAGATAAAAAGAGCCTCATCTACGCTGCTGCTCAGAGAGGATGAATATAAGTATAAACCTACAGAGGGCTATAGGAGAAAGCATCTCTTATAGCAGGCCAAAGCCAAAGCAAGAGCTAGCAGCTCGAGACAGGCTGGAAAAGGGATTCACCCTGTAATCCTGCATGCAGTTAACCACTGAAAAATTTACGAAGTACTGCAGTGGGGTTTCCATCCGGGGGCGATTCACAACTGGGAATGGCTCTTTTGCTAATAGATTCAAGCTAGGGCAAAATAGAGGAAACTGCAAGATCTGGGGCTTGTGTGAGCGTGGGGCAGCCAGGAGGAGCCCCGGGTGCACACAGAAAGCCCGGTGTTCCCTCACCTCCTTTGCAGAGGTCTCGCACAGGTTGTGGCTGAGTTTTAGCTAGTGCTTCCTAAGTGGAAACCAGAACAGGATAGCAGGATGGCTTCTCAAGTGAGTAAATAGCTCAGCTGGGAACACTTCAGTATAAATTGCTGTCTCACTCACTTTCAGAATTAGCATGTCACGGGGTGTTTTGCTTTCTATTGCTTTCACGGTGCCAGGTCTTGTTTTTGGCTCTCTCCGATCATGCAGTTCCTTAGGTAAGTTGTAAATTCTTTCACTTATCTTTCTCTAAGACTGTGGTTGTCATTTAACGAGAACCACGGGTTTTATTGAAATACTGCACAGCTGAGGAATGCAGCAGGACTTGTAGTGGTTTATTCACATTGTGCTGACTGAAGGCCGTCTGGGTGCCAAGGATCCTGCACAGGGAGACAGCGGAGCTGCATTGCTGGGAATGGAGGTTCCAGGGCAATT
>VWPW01026311.1:0-21351 GCA_013389825.1 Crypturellus undulatus | reverse complement strand
TTCTTTAGGAATGTATATCTGGGTGTTTTTGGAGTAAAAAGACCTCTGGTGCATTCTGCAGAAGGAATTTCTTATGTTTTACTCACCAAAGTCTGTGCTAATATTAGCTAGCTTCAGTGACCTTGGCTAGTACAATAGCTGAGGGAATATCAGCACTTGGAAATGGCTTTTTGCTGCCCTGTCTTATAGCGTTTTAAACCAGTAATGGTATCTGAGAGCATCACAGTACATATATCCTCCCCCTATAGTGTGCTCTATAGGGACTGGGGTTATTTCTTAAAAGCTCCAAATTCTGCTGCTCTAGAAACTTGTGGATTAGCTTTTCTGGGGTATTTTGCTTGCATTGTGAGAAAGATGCTACTTGTAGTTTTTAACCATGGACACTTAAGGCTTTTCCAACTTCTTCCAGCAGAAGAGTTTTTCTCCTATGGAACCTCTGATGAACCAGCAGTGAAGTCACAATCCAGCTGAGCTCCCGGTTACTGCGGGAGCCTGTGATGCTACAGAGCCATCGCTGATGCCTTGTGCTGGGGCTTCCCGGGACCAGCTGCCCTCCTAACCCCTCCTGCTGCCTTCGGGAGCAGCCACAACTTGAGCTGATGATGTGAGGAGGTGAGTGGATCCCTCTGGAATCCAGGACATTTCATTCTGGGTGCCGTCCCCTTGCTCTGAGCTGGTGTCTGCATTGCTGAGAGCTGCAGCCATGGAGAGTGATTTTTTTTTTCCTTTTATTCCTTTCTGATAGGGGCAAATTCCCCATTGCTTCACACTAAAGAGGTCCTTTTAGGGAGTTACTGGTTGAGCTCAGTGAGGTAAAAGTATGTTGTGGAAGACAGGCCCTAATGGGAGAAAAACCTTGTGGAAAATCAAATTTACTGCTCTATAGACTTTAAAAATGTATGGCTATGTTGCAGACATAGACCCCTTGTTTTCTGATGTTCCTTAAGTGTTGAGAAATTCATGGGAAACTTGCCAGTGTTCAGGGAGGATCTAAGGAAGAGAGAAGCGCTGCGGAAAGGGCTGTTTGCACAAAGCCTCCTCCTCCTGCAGCACCTCTCGTGTGCGTATTTGCCATGAGTGTTTGGATAGCCCCACGGCTTGGACTTTGTGTCCCCAGAGGCAGGTGCCATCTGTCCCTCACCAGCCGCCCGGCCGTGGGAGCAGAAGCCACGCGGATGCTCCGGAGCTGCTGCATTTTATCTTTTCCCGGTCTATGTGTTATGTGTTGCTTTGCCCACTAGTAGCGTGGGGAGAGCATATGGCTCCAGAAACCAATCTGAAAAAGCCTAAAGATCAAACCTGGAGCCTTTTCTCTTCGAAGGAGGAGCAGATGAGAGGGGTGGCGGTGGCGAAGGCTTTTGCTCCTTAAAACGGTCTCTGATCTCTGGGGATTTTTCCTCTAATTGGGCTGGCACATGTTATAATCCAAATGGGGTCACGAGAGACCGCTGCAGGAAGGAGCAGCTGTTGCACAATATTCCTGTGGTAGAAACTGTGGTAGAAGGGATTCGTTTGGCCTGGGTAATATATATGGAAATGTGCTGCGGGAGCGCTGCTCAAAATAACGCGTCGTAGTCAAACAGCCCAAGCAAAGCCGCTCTTGGCTTGTGTTCATTTAACGTATCACAAAAGCAGATGCACATCCATCTCAACCCGACTCGTGGTAGCAGCGCTTAGCTGTATTTAGTCTGCGTGCACGTTTCTTAGGCTGATGTATCCAGCTGGAATATCTTTGCTGCTGAAAGCATAAACTGAAGGCAGAGCAGGGTAGGGAAGGAAAGCGAAATCCTGCTGCAGGGTGAACAAATAAAGGAGGTGGAATAAGAACAAAAGACAGGGCAAACCATTCCAGAGGCCTGGAATGCTCTGGAAATCGGAGCTGGAAGAACACTCGTGCTTCCCTATGCGTGCTTATGTATCTCGCTGGCTGGGTAGTTTGTACAAGTAACGTAGTTCTACATAATTCATCTCACTGGAAGTGCAAGGGCAGGGTAGCTTATTTTAGCCTTTATTTTATCCTTTATTTCAGCTTTGGAAAATTCCTCATGGTTTGTGTAGCTGATCTTTTATTTGGGCTTCGCTGTAACCCATATTCATCAATTAAATACAACTTGTTACCTATAATTTCCTCTTTAGCTCTCTGTGATAGGGCTGAGTAGGTAGGTGTTGAAGTCTTCCACGGATGGAATTGCCAGGCATTTCGAAGCCATTCCAGCAGTGGCAGGAATCCCAAAATCTTGTTAATCCCTTGCAAATCTGCTGGACAAAAGTGGCTCAGGAAGCTACCAGGTGCCTTTCCCCCTGCAGTTAATATTTGTGCCGAATTTTGCTCCCAAGGCGGCCGGGGGATGTAATGGCCCAAGTGACGGTCGGGATGTTGATGGAGCAGCCCCAGGAGCAGCCGGAGCAACCGGAGCACGAGGAACTCGAGGTCCAACGGCTGAGCGACGGCGAGCTGCGGGAACAACTCCTGCTGTATGGAGCCGAGCCCGGACCAGTCCTGCGTATGCACGCCGGGAATTGGGGCTGGGAAATGGGATTTAACCCCATGGGCATCAATGTGGTGTGGTGGGGAGGACAGAACAACAGCCTAAAGGACACCAAAAAACTAAAAACTACAACTTTGTGAGTAGTATAAGCATAAATATTCCTTCTGCACTGTATTTTAGCTTCCACACGGAGAGTTTATGAGAACAAGCTTCTGCAGCTGATGGATCGAAGCGTGCCACCCCGCTATGATGAGCTAGAGGAAAGCGAGAGCTCGGAAAATGAAGATCAAAAAAATGAAGGTACAGAATGTTTTGTAAAGGCCGGTGCCGCCTTTATTTTTGCAACATCTTTGCTTAGTGTTGAGTGGTTTTGAGGGATATAGTTTGAGTTCTTGCAGGGACATACTGCAAAAGGTCAGAATATCAATTGAAATTAATTTTGTATTTTGGGATTGTGAAAAAGTACCAGCTTAGTAACAGTAGAACTTAGTTTTTTCCTTGGGAAATCAAGAATTTCCCATGTTATATAGTTAGCAGTTTTTAAGTGGAATTGGAATACTCACCATTTGGAGAGAGTAACAGTATCTCGTTTCTCTCCCATAACCAATCTGTCCTGGAATTACGAAGCAACTCCCTCTGCCGTATGTTTAGTCTGAACCTGCCAGGAATTGTGGAAATCGCGTGGTTTGTGGTGTTCCCTCTCTCCCCCTCAGGAATATTTATTGCAGCAGAGCCGTGTAGTGATTCTATGACTTGGTGTGGCTTTTATTTTCAATTCAAGATTGATACTAGAAAATTCCTAAAAATAATTCTGGTGGCCCGTATCTCACTGGCTGCTGACACTAATGGGTTTCTGGTCTGCCTGGGCATTCCTATGTGGCCCTCAAGGTGCCTGAAATAATCTTAGAAGAAAACAGCCTTGTTTTTACTCAAATAGAGCACTTGGGATTTTAAACTTGGGAATCCTTTGGGGGAGCTGTAGCAAATGCCTTCCCCCTTTTCCCTTTGTGATGTCCTTTGAAGTTCTCTTGAAAGATGAAGCCAAACTTCCCATTTATTTTACAGACGGTGATGAATATCTAGCTTTGTTTAAGCAATTAGCTTGGTAGGGGTGACTTCTGTTGCTGCTTTGAAGGAAGAGAGTTCCAAAATCCCGAGCAGTTTAGACATGTTTTGAAAAAACATTGAGCCAGCAGCTGCGTGTCGGCCTAAGCTGACAGTATAGCAGCTGTCATAACAAAAGCAGAGCTGGTTCAAACACAGCTTCTTTGTACAGTCATTGCAAATGTTTTAAAGGAAAAGATTGTTTACCCATTTTTACCTTTTTTTTTTATTGTATTAAACAGAAGGATGGCTGAGTGGCTGCTCCCTTGTTGATGTGTGATCCCACGGGGTGAGCAGGCTGCTAATCGCTTCTTTAGCTTCAAGACTTGAATTTGTCTTGATGCAGAGCCCTGTTTCTCGCTGCTGGCTCTGCGGCTTCTCCTCTGGAGGTGCCTGCCCGAGTCTGTTTGGTCGATGGCAAATCATTTAACACGCACACAAACCACATCCGTAACCAAACAGTGCTCCCAGGAATGCACAGGGGGATAATTAAGCAATGCAATATGTAAACTATAGCTTTTTAAAGTGTCAAATTATGCAATCTGGGATAGATGTTTTGGGGGGAATTTGCTTACTTTAGGGCTCTGGCTTATTTTTTTTTTCTCCTCATTCAGAGAGAAATCCTGAAGTAATCCCTGAAACAAAAGACTTCAAAGTGACATCAGCCTCTGCCTCTGGCTATTGTAAAGTAAGTAGTCTGCTAATGCATTAATATTTTATGTATCTGCAGCTAAGCGGAGGAAATTACAAGTTGATATAAACCGATGCTCTTTGTATTAGCATCAAGACAAATGCAGCAATTACCGCCAATCAGTTAATTACAGCATGCCTCTGTGGTCTCCCTTCCTCTTTCTCCAGCTTGATAACTGTTATTTGGCCAGCTTAGGTGTTTAAGGGCATCGAGTTCATTTTCTGGAGCATCCAAGTAATTTAGATGCAGGCTTAGCAGTGTATTTAAAGCACAACGTGGACTGTGATGTAGTCCTTAGTGTTGCATGTGTTAAGTAATGACTTGGTTGAAAAGGGCTTGATTATAAGAAAAATCAGTATTAATAAAGCTGAGGACTTACAGCTTCTCCTTGTATTTTCAATTCTTATATAACAGTGGACACTAGGTAGTTTCAAGCATTAGTCTTCAGGACACTTCTGTGACATAAAGTGCTTTTCTCCATGTTTTATGAGTGGAGACCTGCCGTGAGGTCTAAGGAGCTTCTGAGCATGGAGCTGCGAGTGATTTGCCAGATGTCACCAAGAGCATCTGCAGCAGCTTCTCCCATGTGCTGGGTGCTCTTTTAGCCATGCCGAGTTTTACCTCTTTTGTTACCCCTTGAGTTCGAAGGCAAATTCTCCTGGAGGTAGTTTCAACAGCTGGGAAACAACTGGAAGAAGAACTTATTTAGCTCAGTTATTCTATTACATGGGGTAGTAATTTCTTGTTATGCTATTGGAAAATATATTGATCTGTAACATAGTGAAAAGTGTGTGTTTTCTGAGGTTTTCTTGCTCCTTTCTCTTTTCCTTTTTAGCCTGAAGTACCGGAACGCCACAAGAAACTTCTGTTGCCTAACGCAGATGACAGTCTGGCTAAGATAATGGCAGAGGGAAGTATCTGCCCTTGCTACGTGTTAATTTTGTTGCGCCTTTGCATCTAGCATTTCATGAATCTTCAAAGAGAACTTTTACTGGGTTTCTGTTGCTCTTGTTATATTGTATTTTGACTCAGCAGCAATGATAAATGCAGGAAGCTGGGTCCATTTGTGGCAACAGAGCTTTAAACTGCACTAATTTTACTTTATTTATTTGGACTATCTTACAGCTTTCAATGCGTACTTGATATATTAAGAATAACACTACGAATAATTCCTTTGCAAAAACGCTTCCTAATGACAATAAGTGTTCACTGATGCCACACTAATCCTCCATATTTTATACATGCGTGCATACACATACACATGCTTTTAAAACATAAAACAAGTAGATAAAAGATTATTAACGAAGAATAAAGTATCTAGCTTCTACCTGATCATTAAGTAGTCATCTGATAGCTAGAGAGATCGCTTTACTCCGCACTTATGGAATGCAAATGACTTCAGGCTCTTAGTTGCATTCTGTTAAATCATTTTTGTGTTGTAATTGTAGGCTTCTTGTGCAAGTGGAAGAATTGCAATATTCTTAAATCCAAAAGAGTATTGGCTTTTTTGTGTGTGTGTGTATGTACCTNTTGTAATTGTAATTGTAGGCTTCTTGTGCAAGTGGAAGAATTGCAATATTCTTAAATCCAAAAGAGCATTGCCTTTCTTTTTGTGTATATGTACCTTAACCTGCATTATTGAGTGTGTGTCTTGTTTCATCTCAACAGCTAGAACAAATCCTGCCCGAGGACAAGTTGCCAGCACACTGGACACAGGGACAAAAGCGATCCGGTGGCAGCAGTCCCCAGGGCAGTCCCAAGGCTGTTCACAGGACAAAGGTATTATGGCAGTGTTAACGCCTAGAAATCAGCAAGGAGTCATCTTGATGCAGGAGACTGAGAAATTTATTTATGTTTCTAGGTTATCTTTCACCTGAACACTTTTATAAAATTGTTACCCACAAGTAATTTGTTGAAGCCCAAACCAAAACTGTACTCCAACCCTAGAAACTGTGGGAAGAATTGGGTCCTGAGGGAGACCCTTGAGCATTAATGTAACAGGAATGCTGATTATAGCACTGTTTTTCTTGCATACAAATGAGCTTGCTGAGCTGCTGTGATTACATGATGTGTCTGGAGGCGAGGTACTGAATATTGTGCATTACTTGCTAAATAAATCTATTTAAAGTAGTATTTTTTCCCACTAGTGTAGGGAAGTGGTAGACAAGAATGCGGTGACATGCTGAACATCAATTACTATTTCAAAGGCATCCATGTTAGACAAAGTAGACTACATGCAATCAACTCTTTATTTTAACCTGATTTTTGGTGCTCCACAAAGGCATGAGGATTTTACTGCGTTTTTTTTCTATCTGCAGAACAATCTCCTTTAAATCAGGTTATTTCAAGGCAGCTTCTGTTCACTGACTTGCTTCTGATCAAGGAACAAAATGATATTTCTGATTTCTGGAGCACCATTCCTATTAGACCCCTGTGACCACTGACAAGCATTTGTTGTCTGTCATTAGTCTGTCCTAATAATTTCAGGTTTGCAGAGTGAAGCATCCTGCCCTTGAAATTAAGGTGTCCTGGTTCTCCTAGTTATCTGCAGCTTGTTTGGTGGCTTTGCTTGCTAGAAATGAGAAGTTTCTGTCTTAGGCTTGTTAAATCTCTCACTGTGAACATTATTCTGTCATCAGACAGCTGAAACCTCTAAGGATGGAACTGGTGAAGATGACCAAGATGAGACGTGGCTTTCTGATTCTTGGTCTCCATCAGGAATCAGGTAATGTCTGTTTAACTTGTCTCTTTCTCTTGTTGTTTGCCCCCTTTCCTTTGGTTTTGGCATTTTGACTGTTAACAAAAGCATGAAAGTCTTTTTTTTTTTAATCTTGCTTGGGAGTACATGAAACAAAAGGGGTCCTGACCTGTGGATTTTGCTTCAGCTAGAGACCATCCAGAACAATGTGCCTACTTTGCTAGCAGTTCTACAGCAAGAAATAGCAAGCAGGTCCCAAATGCTGTTTGGAGACAGCCTTGGTAATTATTATAAAGCTCACTCTGTCCTAGATGCCCTTCCTTGGGTATAATGTACTGTGCTGAGCAACACTGTGTTATCCTTCTATTTGTCATGTTCAAAAGGCTACTGCTTGCNTTTTTTTTTTAATCTTGCTTGGGAGTACATGAAACAAAAGGGGTCCTGACCTGTGGATTTTGCTTCAGCTAGAGACCATCCAGAACAATGTGCCTACTTTGCTAGCAGTTCTACAGCAAGAAATAGCAAGCAGGTCCCAAATGCTGTTTGGAGACAGCCTTGGTATTTATTATAAAGCTCCCTCTGTCCTAGATGCCCTTCCTTGGGTATAATGTACAGTGCAGGAGCTGAGCAACGCTGTGTTATCCCTCTATTTGTCACATTCAAAAGGCTACTGCTTGCATTAATTGCAAGAGTTTTGCTTTATAACCAGGGGACTTGCCTTAGCTTTTACATTTTTTTCTGAATTGAAAATTTCTTCTTCAGCCAGCGGTTGGTTTCTGTTAGAGCCTGTGTGGTCTGTCTAAAAGATGAGATGTTGCTTCTGTAGGGTGAGTGAGAGTCCCAGGTTATCTGAAACAACATCTTTTTCAGGAAAAGATCAGAAAAGGAGGATGAGCAGCCACCGGCTCAGAAGACCGTGCAAACATTTAAAGTGGAAAAGGAGAAGCTTGAGCTGGAAAAAGAGAATTGCAAAGCAAAAGTAGCCCTGCAAGAGGCTTCTCGAAGCCTGATACCGATGCCTGTAAGGGTTGCGATATTTGCTGCCTTTGTGTTTGTGCTCTTTGTGTATGTAACTGTGGAGATGGACCCACACAATCTGCTCATCGACCTCATCGTGGGAAGGATCTAAGAGCCCTGTCCCGCTGACACGCAGTGTTTAGTCATGACTGCAGAACTGAAGAACACCCTTTTCTTTCCTTGCTGCTTGTGAGCAAACTCTTCAGGTAGTGAATTAAAAGGCCGGTAGGAGGGGGAAGATGCTCTGCAACTTGTCTTTGCGTTGTGTTCATTGCGTATAGTAGCTCATTTTTGGAAATGGGACTTGCTCTTCTGTGAACTTGGCTTCAACAAACAAAAAAATGTGTTTTATGGCCCCGTTGAAGACTTTACTCCCTCAGAGGGGTTTAGGTCCTGCATGGTTTGGGGTTTGTGCTCAGCTGCATGTGGCTGGGATCATTCAGCCTCTGAGAACCTCAGCCTCTCTGAGCTTGGACTGTCACATATTGAGAACCACCAGCTCTAATTTGGGGGAAATTCATTGCTTGCCAACCTGACAGACAATGCCTCTAGCATAATACAAGCCATGAGGGATCAAGGGAGGGTTTACAACTACTGCGAAAAATGTTCTTACCTCTTCAAGTCTAAAATTCTTGCTGAAAAGAGTACAGTGGAAGTGACAGCCTCTCAGTAGGGCCTGCCACTTCCATCTAAAGGTGACCTCAGACCTAATAAAAAGATTTAAAATAGTATTTCCTGGGTTGAGATCAAACTAGACCAGGACATGAGCTGTACAGCTCAAGGCACAAGTTGCAAGAGAAACCCTTGCTCTGGCTCCTCTTTCGAGGGGGAGGCAGCCTTCCCAAACTCCACGATGACAACTCTCCGTTTCCTACCAGGCTGTGGCAAATAGTGTTGATTCCCTGTCACCAGCTGACCTTCCTTGAGAAAGCCTGTGCTAAACTGCAAACGTCGTCAGTGCCAGATTTGGGTTAAAGTCTGTCTTTCTCAGCTCAAAACGGGGAGACAGTTTCCTCCACCCACAGACAGGTTCAGTTTGTGCCAAGTCTCTCCTCGCGCAACGGAATGAATACGGCGGCGGAGCGATCCTGCCAGAGCAGACTAGGATCCGATCCCTCTTCCCTGGGGAGTGAGCTCAGCAATTTGTCCCCGTTCATTTTATTGAACGGAGCGGCAAAACAAACATGTAGGTCTTGTCAGGCCCCCAGAAGGTAAGTTGTGCCCTGTTCCTAAACCCCAGCAATTTGCTGTAATCTCAGGCACTGAAATGAAAGTATTTACTCTGCAATTGAGACTCTCTGTAACCTCTGCAGTAACTAAACATTTGTTTTCCTGGTTAACACCTGTAGCTAAGGTGCAAGGTAAGAGCTACAAATGCATTGCTGCTCTGCATGCTGCTTATAAAGCGGGATATTGGGAATTGCACTGGGATTACTAAGGATGAAGCCATGGATCATCATCTCGCATACAGGGCACTTGCAAATACAGCTGGAGATCCCCATCCTGGTGGCTCCTGATGGCTCCTGCAGCTCCCTTCACACTGCTGTGTTGAGACCCCTCGAAGGGGTGGGTAGGACAAGTGATGAGCTGGCACCCTGGTACACGGTGCAGCAAACCCATGTCCTGCATCGAGGGCAGCGCTTCCCCTGCCCCTCGCAGCCCCCGTGCCAGGCTGCCCTCCAAACCCATCTCCCCACGTCCCCAGTTAGACACACTGCAGCCTTCTGCAGCGGAGAGCTCTCAGCAAGGATCTGTGCTCCGGGAGAGTAATGACAGCAAAATGGTTGCTAAATAGGGAATAGCTGGAGCGCTGGAGCAATGAGGTCAATTATAATCAGCTTTTTTTATAATACAGCAGCTCAGGCAACCCCAGGATGGGCAGCAGCTGGAGCTGTCGGATGCCTGGAGAGAAGAAACTGCAGAAGATGAGAACTGGTTACATGGATGAGACCTTCTTTGTGCACTTGCCGTGTTCTTGGAATTTTCTTGATGCTGAAGTGATCTTAGTGCAGAATGCCCTAGCCCTGGGCTTTCCTGTGACATAAACGTGCTTGAGATCTTGCAGGTGGAGGATCAGCTTTGGAGCTACTGGAAGCAGCGGGAACATGTAAGGGACGGACTTAGTCATTCTTGCCAACCTGGCATGGGAACAAATGACTGTGTCACTTCCATACGGCCGTGCGGATGGTTTTGGTGACTTGTCACAATAGTCACGTGCTTGAGCCAGGAATAGAACTTCTAGATCCCAATGGAGAACGGACAAAATTTGCTAGAGATTAATTCTGCTCATAAATGTATCTTTGGGAATCAGCAGAACTCAGAGAAGCTGTGGCTCGGGATACAGGAAGCCACTGCTTTTTATTTAAACCGTGCGTGGAGACCAGCCGCTCTTGCACAAGCCCTGGCCCTAGAACAAGCAGCTTCTCCCCGTTGTAAATAAACACGACCTTGTGCTTCGCCTCCGTGCGAATGTAGCCGAACCAGTTAGACAGCTTAAAGCTCTTCTGTGCTGCTGGTAAAAACCCATGAACTGTAGCTAATTTTGATGGTATTGCATGCATTTTTTTCCCCAGAAACTGTCTTTTCAAAGCGTCCGTGTCTGCCGAAACGGCGTCTCCGTTTGTCAGCCGGGCAGCCCCAGCCGGTGGACTTCCCCGTGTCTTAACTCTTCCCATTGAGAGATCCCGAAGCTCTTGGCTCCTGTCTGCACATATTAAGGTGACTCTCTGCACTATGACCAGCTTGGGGCCCTGCAGGAGGGAAAATTAATTAATTAGTTAATTGTCAGGATGCCAAATCTCTTGGAAGAAATGGCAGGGAGGAATAAATGTCATCTCTGGTTCCCCTGCCTTGTTCATGTTCATGGCCACCTTGGTTCCGAGTGCCTGGATGTGGCTCTGCCACCCTGCACAGGACTGTCCTTTATCTGCAGGACTGATCCCCTCTTAAAGAAAAACCTTGGCAGGATTTCTGGATGTGCCACTTGCTTATTTTGGGGGGCTGATTGAAGTGTTCTGCATGGGGTTGGGAAGTTCACCCCTTAGCAGTCATCCTAAAAGCCATGTATGTCCCGGGAGAGGTGCATTCCCTTGGGAATCCCTTCGAATCACGGCTATGTCTAGGAAAAAAGCATCCAAGGGAAGAATTGACCGTGCTGCTGTGCTCAGCTGGCTGAACCCGAAGTGATGCACGCACGAGAGGGAAAATAAATTCCGCTCTGGCTTATTTGTGTAATTTACAGGAATTCCACCAACCTCTCCTGCTGTTCCCATGGAAACTGATGTTGAATTGCACCAGGTGGCTCCAGGTTTCCAGGTTTATTCCTGTTTTCTAACCTTTTGCAGCAGCCCCTCCAGTATCGCTTGCAGGAAGGCGCCTCCGCCGAGCGCAGCTCTGCAGCCTGCCCGCGCTGTCCCCATCCCGTCCCCTTGCAAATTGTCCCATTTCGGGGGACGCTCGTGGCTTTAGCAGCACGGAGGGACTTGGATGCTGCTGGTGGGGCCGTTCCTGCTGCGGTTTGCGGGGAGCAGAGCGTGTCCCTCCCTCCTCCCAGCTCCCCAGCTGCAGCAGGGACCCGCTGGGGATGGGGACACAGAGCTGCTTTTGCATTTTCCCATCTCAAAAGCATCTGCCCAGCGAAGCCGGCACCTCTGCAGGCTCCACGGCGCCTTACGTAAGCCCGGCTCAGCAGAGCCCGTTATTTTTCAGCTTGTCAGGTCTGACTCATCCCCTCTGGCAAACCCGGGGACGGAGCACCCTGGCTTTATGGCTGGGCCACCGTGCCCATCTCAATGCTCCTACCCAGGTTAAACCCTCCTTCTTGCCCTTCTTCATTTCTCGTTGCTTTTGCAGGTGCTGTCGTGGCAGCCTGTCCGTCGAGGGAAGGTAAGCCTGCTTGGAACGAGCTAAGAAATTACTTTATGGCAAGGTGAAGGTCATCACGGGGGTCTTTTGGGTCTACTCGCTTTATTTGCGTGCATTAAATGCCTACGAAAATAAGAATATTTGCTTTATAAGGTATTAGCATTAGATGCATTGGCCTGTGTGGAGGGGTTAGCAAAGCTGACGTGGTCGTAGCGGTGCCTGGTGCTGTCACAGGTCCCGCGGTGACACGGTCATCGCGTTGCTGCAAACACTCGGAGTCCCATTTGCTCCAGAGATCTCATGTGGGACAGAGACTGGGGGAAGCCAAAGGGGTTAAAAAATCAAAAAGCAGGAAGGGAAAACGGAGACGAAGGGCTCCACATCAAACAGCACCGTGTAAAAGCTGGAACAGGAGGCAGCATCCTGAGCCAAAGTCCTGTTTGGAGCCCAGCCCATGGAGCAGGAGCTTCCGAGCGGGTTGAGCACCAGCCTCGTGTCCGGCCTTAACGGGCTCTGCAAACCACAGCTGACCACAGTGCAATATGAATTATTTTCTAGTTATTTTCACATTATTAGGAAAATTTATTTCAATATAGGGAGGTTTTCCGCCTCGGGACAAGCTCGCGGTTAATGTGGTCGATGTGCTGGGGGTCCGTTTTGCAGCGGGAAACGATTTCTTTGTGATGTTTCTGATCGTCTCTAAAGACACTGGGTTCCACCTCATTCCTAGCAACCCCAAAAGTGCATTTGCATGGACTGCAATAAGTTATAAAATGAAATTTTAAAGGATGCTTCAAAAATTCCACCCTTTGGCTGATTGACTTCAGGCTGGGACCTCCCTTCCTTCCCCATCCCTCTGTTCCCACCGTAAATCGGAGCTCTCTGCAGTCAGGGCTCTGTTTTGAGCAGACTTTTGGGGATGGTTTTTCACCTCTGTGCTTGTAAGCAAGGATTTTGCATTATTGGAGCAGATCTGGGGCTACCTGGGCTCACCTGCAAGCAGCCTGCTAAATAATAACCTACAAACACTAAGTGTCCAATAATGCCAGATTGCTAACAGCCCCCCTGTTAAAATCCACTTTGGGGTCTTTTCAACTTTCTAAAGGGGTAAATGTCTCCCTAATAAACGTTTTAGTATCAGATTGGCCCCGTGCTTGAGCTTTTTATTTAAATGCAAATTGAATCCTCCCACTGGAAAGCTAACAGGAGATTAAAATAGCTGGTAGGGGATGGAGATTTGCTTTTATGTACAGTCATTGACTCGGCTTGTTGTTGATTTCCTCATTTTTCTTATTTTATGACTGGAGCTGCTTGAAAACAGCCTCTTATCCAGACTAGCAGCAGGAATAACCCCTGTCTGGATTGCTGAGTGTTTGGTCAAGACCTGGGGCCTTTTAAAGCCAGAGCTGATCTCGACCCGCATCCCGCGCCGCCGGATCCCGGGAAGCTCCGCGCCTTGCAGGCGGCTCCCTCGGAAGCTGCTGCTGCTTCCCAGCTCCTCTATTTTTATCCGTCTCTCTCCCTTTTCCATCAGTTTTGGTTTCCCAGCTGAGGGTGGGCGGGAGAGCCGGGAACATCCTGTGCGAGCGCGGGGAGCCATAAAAGGCTCCGGCCTCGTAATCCGCCGCTCCGCGCACGCCCCTCGGCCCCGGCAGATGGGATCGCTCCGGCGCTAATCGCCCTCCGTCCCCGCGAGGCCGGCGACGCTCGCGGCCGCTGCGGCGCTGCCGATTCCTCCTTCCCGGTGCCGCGGAGCCCTCCCTCCTTCCCGGGAGCGCACGGAGCCGCCCGTCTCCCGCATCCTAAAACTCGCGGCGCGTTCGGATGCGGAGCCCGTTCCGCCCGGAGCTGTGAGTAGGAGGCGCCCGGGGAGGTTTTGGGGCAGGTTGCAGGGGGTGGATCGGAGGCAGCGCTGGGTTTGCAGCCCCGAAGTGGGGCAGGGAGGCNGTTCCGCCCGGAGCTGTGAGTAGGAGGCGCCCGGGGAGGTTTTGGGGCAGGTTGCAGGGGGTGGATGGAGCGCTGGGTTTGCAGCCCCAGAGTGCCACAGGGAGGCTTTGTGCTTCCCCCTGCGCTGCAGCAGCCCCTCGGTCGGGTGTTTCAAGCCCCTCGGGCAGCTGCAGCCCCGCGGGGCCGCGAGCGCCCCGGCTCCCGGCCTGCCCCGAGCGCTCGGCATTCCCGATGGAGCATTAGGCGTGTGGCCTAAATACGGAGCAGCCGGAGCTCCGCGAATGTCATTGGGGAGCAAAAGGGGCTTGGGGAGGGATGCTCTGCGCTGGACCCGGCAAAGGGAGCCCGTCCCGGTGCCGGTGGGGCAGGAGCAGCGCTCGCTCCGGCAGGTGGGTTCGTTTTGCCCACGGTGCGATCGCAATGGGAATAAATCCTGCCTCTCTGCTGCCTTTCCAAAGGGGAAAGGGATAATCCGGCTTTGTGCCTGTGCCTGCAAGGGGACAGCAAAAAACGGAGCATCTTCCCGTCCTGTCGCATGCCCTAGCTCGCTGCTGCTGCCCGTGCGTTGCTGGTCCCTGTGGACTGTTTCCTTCCTCCCGTTAGCAGCACCAGGAAATTGCATTTGGCACGAGGAGGCTGGAAACGCTCTCCGGGGGCTGCTGATGGAGGAGGGTGAAGCAGGGGCTGCTCGGGTGAGCTCTGCCCTGCTCTTTCCTTCTCGCGCTTTGCAAGGAAACGCAAGGAACCGGGGGGGTTTCTGTGTTGTTGTTTTGCTGCGGAGCTGTTCCTATGGAAAGGGACGGCGATGCAGGGCGAGGGGAGGTCAGGAATCCTGGACTAGCCATTCCCTGCGTGTTCTGCTCCAAGCCTCAGCTGCCTGAGCGAGGCCAAGGCAGTGGCCGCGTCCCTGTTCTCGGAGGCAGGATGGGATTTGTGTGTTTGCTTTTGGTTTTGGTTGGGTTTTGGTGCGTTTTCTGCCCAAATGGTGCAAGCTGGAGTCATTGGGGGGAAAAAAGCAGGTTGGTAATAGAGAGCCCTTGCAGGTTAACCCTGTGAAACGATAGTGTAAGCTTAGGGATTCTCTGTATTTTAAATGTCATCGGAGCCGGGTTAGGATGGGCCTAACCGTTGCCTCCTGCGGGTGACAGCAGCTGAGAGGAGCAGGTTGTGACATGGAGTTTTGGATGGGACTTTTCCAAGGATCCTGGTCCTGCTTGGATGCCTGAATTGTGTGTGAGGGTCTGGAGGGTTGGACCTAGCGGAGGAGCAATTTGGGGCCCCGTTTGAGCAATGCAGACCCACGAGCATCCCGTGTCCCTGTCCCTGCCGAAGCAGAATGGGGTTTTGCAGCAAGGGCTGCTGGCCTCTCCAACCCGCTTCCAAGGATACTGTGCAATAACTGACTTCCAGAGCCAGGGAGAACAGCATAGGGATAATGGCCAGTGTTTTCTTTCCCTTTTCTCCCCTCTCCTGTTTTTCTTCCCTCCACAAAAGCCCGAATTCCAGCAGGGAATGCTAGCGATGCTCCGGACACTCAAGGTAGTGCCTGCTGCTTAGTTTTTGCGGATGGGACAGTCCCTGCACATGCAGCTCTTTGGGCTCATCTCCAGGAGGACCCAAGGGCGGCCTAGGAAGTTTTCCAGGATTTCCACCTCTTTTGCTCCGTATTCTCCCTCCTGTTCTCATCCCATAGCTCTTCCCTGGGACAGAAGCGTTTTCCCTGCACTGAATCGCCTCCTCCCGGCTGTCTCCTCGCAGTCTGTGCTGTGTCATCTCGCCCTGCTCTGTTTAATAGAGCTCACGCAGCCAGGAGAGCCGAGCCGCAGCCGCCGCTATTCCCAGCCTCTCGCTGCCCCGTTCCCACCTCTGCTATGACGCCAGCCCTTGGGATGTTGGGAATTGCCGCTGGCTCTTGGCACGGACTGGATGTGGTGTTGTTCTCCGCTCCTCTTTGCACCACGGCGAGGTGAGCACTGGTGCACCCAAAGGGATGGATCCTCTCATGGGTTTCCCTGGAGGTTCCCGGCTCCCTGCTGTAACCAGTGCTGGTGGGAGCAGGGAACAGGCTGGAATTCGGCAGCTGGGAGGCAATATGGGAATGTGCCAGCTCCCGAGGGGGCTGGACAAGGGTCCAGCATGTGACATCTCCAGGCCCAAAGTACCTTTTGGGTCACTAGGAGTCACAAAGCAGAGCTGCGAGCGGCCCGTGTGACGCCGTAGCGGGATGCAGAGAAGCACGGAGCTCCTTTGGAATTCCAGAGTGTCCCTGAAATGAGGCACCCCCATCCCTGTGCTGCATCCCGCTGGATTGGCAGCTCTGGCACCGCTCCGCGTGCCTGCCAGCCCCTCCAACGGGAGAGCAATTACCACTCACTTTCATTTTAACGCATCCATTGAAGCAAAATATTAATGCTTCCAATTTGCTTGGTATAACGGGTAAGTCTGTTTGCTGGTGGCGTGCTAGGGTGTTTGCTCAGCACTTTGCGCTCCCCGGTGCAGCATCGACGCTGCTTTCGNCGGGATGCAGAGAAGCACGGAGCTCCTTTGGAATTCCAGAGTGTCCCTGAAATGAGGCACCCCCATCCCTGTGCTGCATCCCGCTGGATTGGCAGCTCTGGCACCGCTCCGCGTGCCTGCCAGCCCCTCCAACGGGAGAGCAATTACCACTCACTTTCATTTTAACGCATCCATTGAAGCAAAATATTAATGCTTCCAATTTGCTTGGTATAACGGGGTGATAACTCCGTTTGCCGGCGGCGCGCTGGGGTGTTTGCTCAGCGCTTTGCGCTCCCCGGCGCAGCATCGACGCTGCTTTCAAGTGAAAACACAAGTGATCCTGGAGAGAGGAAGAGGAGGGATGCTGGACGGTGCTCCAGACTGACCTTGATGTCTCTTAAGCGCGTGGCGGGGAAGAACAGCACTAAAACAGCTCAAGGCAGAGGGGTTGCATCCCCTCCTGCTCCTAGCAAAGGCTAATTCCCATCCCCAGCCCTGTGTGCGGGTGCACGGGCTGGCACAGGCTGTGCAATTTGCGGGGATGAAGACGAACCCTGCTTTAACCTTGCTCCGGGGTCCACGGTGAAGCTGGAGATGCTCTTGGCACCTCGTTGCACCGCGCTGGGTGAGCTGCTGCCGCCCTCGTTCCCTTCCACTTGTCCTCGCTCTGTCTCGCTGCGTTAATTAATCTCATCTGCATGCTTAAGCGCCCTGCAGAGAGGGGAGGGAATGATCCAGGGAGCCTTTTCTCCCTCCTAATGCGCTCCTGGATCCCTCACGGATCCGCTGCAGGGAGCCGGCTGTGCCGCGGCTGGCGGTGAGCGGCGGCTCTTCCCTTTCCTCGCTGGATTTATTGCATCAGAGCAGGCAGGAAGATGTAAACAAGGGTCAGGAGGGATAATCGGATCAGGAGGAAGCAAGGAAAAGTTCCCAAGCAGGCGGGAACGCGGAGCCGGAGGAGCGAGCAGGCGCTTGCAGCCTGCTCAGTTTAACGGTGCTTGGGGGTCGGGATGCTCAGGAAGCAGGATAACAAACCTTTTTTTTTTTTTCCCTTTTGTTTTATTTTTAGGACCAGCCTCTGCGCGAGCGTCCAAGGCGGATCTGGAGCCCCAGGACTGATGGAGCCCCAGGATTGATGGAGCCGCAGTGAAAGGTAACGGTCCTGGGGGTGGCGGATGGTGCTCGTGGCCACGGGGGCTGCCTGGGCTGGGGGTTTCTGTATCTCAGAACTCGCCCAGGGGCAGGACGGGCTTTGCACCTCGTGCGTCTCTGCCTTCTCCTTGTTCCCGACGCTCCGCAGCTTAACCCGCTCCCTGCAGGCCCCGATGCCGTCCCCGCGCCGCCATGGAGGTGCCTAACGCCAAAGATTTCCAGTGGAAAACGCTGGCCCCGCTGCCCAGCCGCAGGGTCTACGCGACGCTGGTGGAAGCCGGCGGGCAGGTGTTCGCCGTCGGCGGCTGCGACGACGCCGGCGTCCCCATGGACTGCTTCGAGGTCTACTCGCCCGACGCCGACCGCTGGACCGCGCTGCCCCCCATGCCCACGGCCCGCGCCGGGGTGGCTGTGGCCACCCTGGGCAAGCGGATCATGGTGATCGGAGGCGTCGGCGCCAACCAGATGCCGCTCAAGATCGTGGAGATGTACAACGTGGACGAGGGCAAGTGGAGGAAGAGGAACGCGCTGCGGGAAGCAGCCATGGGCATCTCGGTGACGGCAAAAGGCAAGGCAATTTCTGTCCTTATTCTGCGCTTCTAGCCCCCTGAGGATGCAGTTTTGGAAGATACGTTGGGGTTTCTGCCTGATGCGCAGGCAGAGCAGCTTCCTAAGTGATGCCACCTTAATGTAAGGCAGCGTCCCAGCTTTCACCAAAATTTTGTGGGGTTTGTAGGGGTTGAGCCCTGCACCTCGGTCGCTGCCTGCCCGCTGCAAAGAGGAGATGCTGCTCCTGGAAATAAAGACCCAGGGGTTTGCTCTGAATCTGCAGCGTTTGAGCCCTGTACCCTGTGCCTGGGCTGACACCCGGCTGCATTTCGTGGTCCGAGCCCCAGGCTCTGCAGTCCGACTGCTCCGAGGTCCTGTGGTCCCTTCTGTGGGAGTCCCACGCTGGGGAGGAACAGGAAGGATCAGGAGAGCTTTGGGGCAATTCCTGATCTCACCCTGGAAAGACCCAGGGTTTTATCCAGCTTCATAGTTGCGGGCTCAAATCATGCAAGAAAGGGAAACGCCTGCCCTTGTGGGGCATTCCTGCAGAGCTCCCTGCACCAACCGCTGCCTTAAATGGGGATTGTTAAACGCCTGCGAGGCCCTGCCTTATCTTCCCATCGTAATTCCCAAGCGGAGATGCGGATCGTGGCTTTCCTGTAGCCGGGAGGTATCCTTGGAGCGCCGCCAGGCTCCCCGCGAGCTCCCGTCTTGGTTTCTCATCCCTTCCAGACTACAGGGTGTACGCGGCCGGCGGGATGGGCTGCGACCTGCGGCCGCACAGCTACCTGCAGCACTACGACGCGCTCAAGGACATGTGGGTGTCGCTGGCGCCCATGCCCACGGCGCGCTACGCGGCCACCTCCTTCCTGCGGGGCAACAAGATCTACGTGCTGGGTAAGACACCGACCCTGCCCGTGCAAAAAGTCTGCTTTGAGCAGAGGAAAAGCGCAGCGGGGGATGCGGGCCGTGCATTTTGCTGCGGGTGGGTTTCATTAGCTGCGTTTTATATGTAGGGAAACTGAGGCAAGGCCGTGTTGCTCTTGACTGGGCATATGGCTCGTCGGGACCCATCGCTCCGAGCAGCAGATGATGCTGAGTGTCTTCACGGTGCTCCCCCAAAAGACTCTCTGATTTATTTTGCATCCATTTGCTGCTAGCGAGGATTTTTTAGACCCAACAGCAAGCAGCCTTTGGCTCTTCAGGCGCACGCTGAGCATTGGAGCTGGGAATAGCTGCGCTCTGGAGCAGTACGAGGATAAAATAGCAGCTCTGGCAGCTGCAACAGACGCTATTTTGGCCTTTCTGCTCCCTCCCGACTCCGCAGCGAGGCCCCTTGCTCTGTGCTTAACTTATCTGAATTGCAAAGGCTCCCGAGCGCTTGGAATTTGTCTTCGTTAAGCCGGTGCATATTAAGCATCTCCCTGCACTAGCTGTCCGCTGCCCAGGGACGGGAGAGAAGGGAGGACGTGGTGCTTTTAAAGTAAAACAGACGTGTTTTAGTTGCACGAAATGGAGATTAAAGGAGGAGGGTGACAAGACACCTGGCTCTGCAGGGCCTGATCCTGGGGAACTTGAGGGCTGAGGGCATCGTGTGAGCCGGCAGCTCTTGCTCTCCGCTTGCTCCACGGGGCCGCTTGGGTTTCTGTTGCCGTTGGTTTATTTGTGGTCCGAGTCGAACGCAGCGTGTCCTTTCCGTCGCAGGCGGGAGGCAATCCAAATACGCCGTCAACGCCTTCGAGGTCTTCGACACGGAGAGCCGCTCGTGGAGCAAGTTCCCCAGCATCCCCAACAAAAGGGCCTTCTCCAGCTTCGTGCCCGCCGAGGACAAGCTCTTCAGCCTCGGCGGGCTGCGCCAGGGCCGGCTCTACCGGCAGCCCAAGTTCATGAGGACCGTGGACGTGTTCGACGTGGAGCAAGGTGGGCGCCGCCGCAGGCACGCGGGGACGCGTCCCTCGGTGACGCTGCGCTCCGTCCTTCCCCTGGCAGGCGGCTGGATGAAGGTGGAGCGCTGCTCCTACCTGAAGAAGAGGCGAGCGGACTTCGTGGCTGGCTACCTGCGGGGCAGAGTCGTCGTGGCCGGGGGACTAGGTGAGGCGGTGGGGACGATGGGGACGCTTTAAGGGCTGCGTGTTGCCCTTGCGCATGGAGCAGGGAGGAAGGACCCGGTAGAGCATCTCCGTGAGTGCACGGATTAACCTGTAAGGTGCAAGCAGGGGATGCTCCCAAGTGCTTCCCCAGTGCTTCCCGGGTTCCCGGTGCCTGTGAGTGAGCCGGCGCCTCGCTTTGCGCTTGCAGGAAACCAGCCGACCGTGCTGGAGTCGGCGGAGGCCTTCCACCCGGAGAAGAACAAGTGGGAGAGCCTGCCGCCCATGCCCACGCCGCGCTGCGCCTGCTCCAGCATCGTGCTCCGCGACTGCCTGCTGGCCGTCGGCGGCGTCACCCAGGGCCTGAGCGACGCCGTGGAGGCTCTGTGCGTCTCCGAGCCGTAGCTGCCTCCCGCCGAGGCTGCTGCGAGCGGCGCCGGTCGTGCACGATGCGGCCGTGCGCCATGCGGTTGTGCGCGGAGCCTCCCGCTCTGCTTGCCCAGGAGGAGCCTCTAATTCCTCTCCGTCCTCCTGGATGCTGCAGGTCCCTGGAGGGACAAGGGGGCAGCCCCTGTGCGGCGCTTTGGTCCAGTCCGCTCCGATAGACTCCAGAGCCCCATGGGGAAACGCGGATGGAGGAACTGCTGCTGCATCGTGTTTTGCATCAGCAGGAGGGACTTTGGAGCTCAGGGCATGGGCAGCATCTCCGTCCTGAGCCACCGTGGAAGGACAAGGCTCGGAGGGGCTGGGAGGACCCGGACGGGGCGATGGGGACAGCTAAGGTGACGCGGCCCTTCCTGAGCGCCCCGTGGTCTCCGCCTGCTTCCCTGCACATCCTTGGCCTTCACCGAGGGAATCTCCGAATCCGCAGCCACGTTTGGTGCGTGCCAGACTCGTGGTTTCTTGCAAGAAGCCTCTTGCATTCCTCACGGGGCTTTTCCTGCAGATTTGTGGCTTTTGGCTGCTGCTTTGCCGGGAGCTGGACGGCTGCGGAGCGTGGAGGACCCCGCGCGGCTGCCGCGGCAACGGCAGCGGCTCCGGCGCCGCGCTCGGCTCTGCCGCTTCCCTGCGCTGCTGCTAGCGCCCTGGGCCTGCAGCCGCAGCGCCTCTTCCTGCAGCAGCCGGGGACGGATGCTCCAAGTTGGAGCACAGGGCTCGTCTCCTGCATCCCGCGGGATCCTCTTCCTGCAGCAGCCGGGGACGGATGCTCCAAGTTGGAGCACAGGGCTCGTCTCCTGCATCCCGCAGGATCCTCTT
>VWPW01026302.1:341802-358320 GCA_013389825.1 Crypturellus undulatus | reverse complement strand
TCGTGGTGCTCCCCTTGCTCCTCTCGCCGCGGGAGGTAGCAGCGCACGGCCCGCGCGGCGCACGCACCTGGGGCTGCTGCGCGCACGCGTAGCGCCTGCCCCTTCTCCTTGACGCACCCGCTCAGCGCCGGGCCAGCGGGACACGTGTGCCAGCCCCCTGCCCAGCGACGTCTTCCTGCAGCAAGGACAGGAACCGGCTCTGGTTTCCAGCAGCTCCGGCGTTTTCCTGTCTTAAACGCCGTTCACATCCTTGTCGCTAGGACGGTGTGAAACCAACGCTCACGGTTGGCCCCTGCCTTTCAGAGATGTGCACGCGTCTGCCCTGTGCCTGGGTTGAAGCAGGCACTGTCTGAAGCAAGCTTTCCTCTGAACACTGTGAGATAGAGCGCCAAATTCTTTATAAATTAAGCAAAATAAAATAAACCTAACAAATAAATACAAAAAACAAATATGCCAGCGGCCATCTTGCCCTTGGGCACATGCACTGAAAACCTGTTTACTACCTATTTCTGAGAAAAATGGCTGACCATAGCAACACAGTGGCTACTGCTCCGTCCGTTTTATAAGCCAGAGCTTCTCCCATTACACGCTGGTAGGCAGAAGTGAGACATGAGATCAGTTTTGCAACTTCCTGGTCATTTAATAGGTTCAGCCATTACACAGCAATGGAATTCTGAAACATTTAGAGGTGCTGTAATTGTTCGTCTTTTAAACTGTCATTTTGTAAGAAGCTAAATAGTTCCTATCCTTTCTCTAAACAATCTGGAGTTGGCCCCAAGAGAAGGCATCAGGTACAAAAGAGCACACATGTGGAGTGCGGGTATTTGGTCCCGTACAGACGAGGAAGGGGGTGAACAGCAGTCATGCCTGTCAAGGGAGCTGTGGTCCCGTAAAGACGCAAGGACCTTGTCCTTTTCCTGAGGTTATTATTCCAATTGTGATCCGGGGTGAGGAGCAAGGGCAGAACAGGGCAAAAGCCTCTGGTGCACAGCAACAGCAACCACCTGGCACTGAAGTATTTCCACAGCTGCCCCGAAACCATCTCTCTGTAAGATCAGCAAAGAAGAGACTGAGAGTCATTTTCCCCAGCAGCAACATTGATAAAGACACAAAGGAGACCCGAAACTTGCATACACACCCATTTTCTAGGCTGCAGGCAGAGCATGTCTCCTGCTCCCTGGTATCAATCTGAACTTTTCCTGATGCTCCTGTGCTGACATAATCTTTCGTCCTGACTCATCTCCAGGCCTTCTCCTGCACTTCAGTTGTGTGTAGCAGNCATACACACCCATTTTCTAGGCTGCAGGCAGAGCATGTCTCCTGCTCCCTGGTATCAATCTGAACTTTTCCTGATGCTCCTGTGCTGACATAATCTTTCGTCCTGACTCATCTCCAGGCCTTCTCCTGCACTTCAGTTGTGTGTAGCAGGTGGGTTGTAGCAGGTGCAAAGGTTGGCTCTTCTCTTTCAGGCCCATCTGTGGTGCGGTCCATTTCAATGTGTTTTGAGGACACCACTGAAGCTATTGATGCCATTCACCTTGTCTGTCACTTCCCACGCCTTCACACCGCGAGCAGGACAAGCCTCTGCAGAGCCGGCTCTCTTGGCAAGCACAAATGCATGTGCACTCAGTGTGTCCCCCCCGGCCCTTTGACCTTCTCCTCCAAACATCAGGCCTCTCTCAAACATCCAGCACCCTGAAGCTTGTTGTCCCCCTAAAACACTGAGGGCTTTGCAGGGCCCCTCAGCTACGCGCATGGCTTCGCTTGCCTCAGGACAAAGCTCCTGTCAGCCGGGTGCCATGGGATTTTTGGCCAGGGAGCTTCCTGACAGCCTTTCCAAAGTGTGGGAACAGGATATGTCTGGACAGTAACATACGTACAAGTGTTCAGCTAGAGACATCTCTTTTCCTCAGAGAAGCAAAAATACACCACACAAGTAAATCCGAGTAACTCTGTTCATCCAAAATGGGTGGGGAGAGTTTAGCAGTCAAAACCTACTCCATTCCATCTGCAGAAGCACCCAAGAGCCAATATACTGAGAACAAATTAAGTGTATGTTGTGAAGCTCACATGTTTTGTGGGAATCGCTGGTTTAAGATCACTTCAAAAAAAAATCCAAGTCTCTCGAGGTTGGTGACAAGCCCTAGTTTTGGTTTTCCTTCTAGGTCTCATACTGCCTTCCTCCTCTGAGACGGACCAAAATGTTCTGCTTATGAGCGAGGAACGTGCTTGTCAGACACCAACCTTGCTGACATTTCTCATGTCATAACCTTACCAAAGAGAACCACTGTTGCTATCCCTGGCAGCTCTTGCAATGTGCTCAAATCTGAAACTGTGTCAGACGCGTACATGTGAGACAGCTCACCCTGCTCATGGGTTAAAGGAAAAAAAAAAAAAAAAAAGAATCAAAAGGCTAGATGCCAAAGCCCTAACTGGAGAGCTGCAGACTGGAGCCCGGTGGCCTGGGGGGCCACACGGAGGCCTCCACGTGCCCAGCAGTGGCTGCCGCCCACCCTCCTCGCCAGCCCCAACAGGAGCTCAAGGAAACGCCCTGGGGCGGCACTAAGGGCCCTGCCTCCCATCGCCCGCGGCCCCTTTGACCCTTCCCCTTCGTACACAGCTGCCCTCCAGGCCCGGCTGCCGCCATTGGAGCGGCTTCCCGCGGACACCACCGCTCAGCTCTGCCGGGGCCGCCCGCCTCCTACGTGCGCTGCCCGCGGCACGGCCGCCTCGCGGAGCCCGGCCCGGCTTGCTGGCTGCAGGTCGGGGCCGTGACAATGCTGGAGACGTTCATGGCGGGAGGTTGTAGCCAACTGGGTTCCAAGGGTCCTTGAGTAGGTAGACCCCTTCCTCTCACTTACCCGCAGAGCTCCCCGGTCCTCAGCGCTGTTCTGGCTCCAGCAGCAATCGCCCTAACCACCCTCTAACACTGACATGAGACCCTGACCCCCATGAGACCCCCCAACTGTCCCCATTAGCCTCCAAACCCTCACTATTCACAAAACCCGCCCTAGGCCGTTATGTGTGTGACAACTTGATTTTTATCAGTAATTCGTGAAGCATCTTCTAGTAAATACCACGTGATCTGTGTTTCCCCCACCCTATTAGAGAAAAGAGAATTTTCAGCATCTTCTGTTGAAGATGGTGGTGTCCAACTGTGGCACAGCACAGGTTTTCTTCTTTGTTTGTTTTGGTTTTTTGAGTTAACAGTCAAAGGAAACCGTAGGCTTCAGTAGGGCTGTGAAGATCCAGTTACATTTAGCCTGTTCTCTTTTGTGCAGAAATCTGGCAAGGACAGTTCAGTATATAATATTGTGTGGTCAAATCCTGCTTGCTTTTATTCAGAGAAAAAGTTTGCGGAAGTATCCAAGCATGAACCATGAGTCGTGACATGCACAAAATTATTTTCCTCATCTCATTATGTATAATAATAAGCTTATTTTCAGATCAGTAACAGTAGATGTTGAAACTATTCCTTCTAGGCTGTGAACTTAATTTAATTAAAAATAATGAAACATTGTAGTCTTCATGTTCCCAGGATATGTCTGCATGAATAAATAAAAAGGAATTAAATGGTATATAAAACAAGAAAAGGACTGATAACCTGATGAAATTCTGTACATCTCCCTTGACAAAAGTTGCAAATATTCCTTGCTCTTCTGGCTTGCCTCTGTCTATTGTCTCTGTGATCTTGGTAACAGAATCTCCTTAAGAAACTGCATTACCACCTTTGCCTTTGTAGTAGGCAAAGGACTGCTCCTTTGCTCCTGAAAGTAAAGCAGGAGCCGTGTGCATAAAGCTGGCCCTTTTACTGTCCATACTAAAACTTATATGATTAAATTTAGAGTTAGATTTGCAGAAGAATCTGAATGATACCACAGTACTAAGTCCAAGTTCCCGATCTTTCTCACATAATGAAAGGCTATAGGTATCTTCTTTTTTCACCAAACAAGTTCCCGGTGAGTGTCCTTCATAAGCATAGAAGTACCTCCATATAACTTTTATTTGGCTGCTAATTTAAACTCTAAGTCCATAGAGCAAGAAGGAGTCAGGAGCTGATTTTATTACAGGATATTTCTAAGCTCAAGAAAAAAAAAATGGAGGCTGGTGTCAGTTATGAGGGATATTTCATTGTGGGATTATTATGAGGGATAATTCAGGAAGGTATGTGTGCATTAGCTTTATGACTACTGTTTTAAGCAGAGTTATAGTTACAATAAGGGCTAGGGAACTGGAAAGAACAGCTGGATGAGATGAAATTAGTGCAGGATGTTTCAAGCTTGACCAACTCAGGTGGCATTAAGTATACATAGAAGTCACTTCTTTTATCTTGGAATGGCTGTCATGGTACAGAGGAAGATTTGGGCAATTGTTAGGTTTTATAGCCTCTCTGTGTTTGAAGACACTTAATAACTATGGAGAAATGGTGTTCCTTATATATAAGCAAGCTCAGGGTCTGAGCTCTTTGAGGTCTGGGACAGACATTCTCTTCTGAATCCAGGTGTGCCAAAGCCATCAGCTATTTTCCAAAGCCGTTTTTGTTCCCATGTTGATGTGCTTACTCACAATGCACTTCATCTGTGAGCTTTTCTGATTCAGTTGGGTAAAGGAGGGCTCCCATAAGCTCCTCTGTCACCAGATTAATGAGAGAAGTAGTTTGCAGCAAGCACTGTTGGAAGATGCCCTCTCTTACCGGCAAAGCAGGACTGTTTGGAAGATATATATCCCTTGGCCCCCAAACAAGGAGGGAATCATGCCTCTTCCTTCAGAAAGAGAAACAAAACAGGAGGTTCCTCAGCAGAGGAAATGTGCGGAGAATATGACCTTTTTTGGAATCTTGGTAAAATGGCATCTGAATATAAATTTCTTTTATCTGAAGCCAGTCTAAAGAAGACTTCTTCTGTTTTCTTTTTAGTTTGTTTGTTTGCTTGTTATTTTAAGCTAAGTTTATAATGTATTCATTTAAGAGTGGATTATTTTGAATTAATTTGTATTGACTAGGAGCTGATTCAAGCTGAAGCTCAGTAAATCAGACACAAACTAAAGTAAACAACTCCCAGCAGGAGCTGTTAAGCAGTTAACTGCAGCAGAGGTATGTAAAGTCTCACTGCAAGAAATGGTTTTCTTGCTAGTTTTCTAGTTTGGTTTGAATCTTCACAATTGGATACCTGCAACTGCAAATTAGGAGTTTATATTTCACACAAACCATCCAATTTTGGAGCTTATAGCCAGTAGTGGTAGAGAGTGTTTTCCCTGCAGAAATTTTGGTGGGGTTTGGGGAATTATACACTGTTTCTGAGACTTTTTCCCAGATGCAGAAATCATCTTGCTTAAAAACATCTTGCTTAATTTGTGTTAGAAATGCATCTGAGAAGTTTGGCTATATTAACCCTGGTTGTCCTATCTTCTTTTCCTTTCCACTTGCCACTTTCCACAGCTCATTAAAACAGATATTTCT
This sequence comes from Crypturellus undulatus, assembly GCA_013389825.1. Taxonomy (NCBI): domain Eukaryota; kingdom Metazoa; phylum Chordata; class Aves; order Tinamiformes; family Tinamidae; genus Crypturellus; species Crypturellus undulatus. The sequence continues at coordinate 352,862 of VWPW01026302.1, read as the reverse complement.
TTCACTATATTTATCCTCATAAAATTACTATAAATATATAATATTATGCAATTAGAAATACTTCTGTTAAAGAACTAGGTTTTAGCATTCATGCTATACCTGCTTGTCAGTGACATAAGCAAGTAACAGATGTGTAAATATCCTCCAGAAAGCAAGCTTAACATGAAACAAATGTTTATTAAAAAGGACTGTACAAACAAGTTAAACAGGTAGCACATTGTTACTTACTCCAAGTGGGCATAAGAGTAAAATATTCAGAACACAGAAGCAAATGAAACCAAATACTAAAATAAAAGACATGAGATTGGAATTAGAAAAATGTAAAATAAAGAAAAGCACTTTATTTAAAATGCTGCTAAAATCTTGACTTCTTGAATAGTCTGGTATTTAAAGTATCAATGGCTATTGCTTCAAAAGTAGGTTTAATTCCCTAACTTGAAGCAGATTCACTCAATCACGTATCTTCTTTAGAAAGCAAAAGTTGAACTCATTAAGTGCAAGTGTTAGAATTTAGCTTGTGTTTTCTAAGTATTGGAATTTGTCTTATGGTTTCTCTATTTAGTTACTGAGGTGCTTGGTACTAAAGTCTGATCAACCGAGTTATTCCAGCTTAGATTCACGTATTTCCATAGCAAAGCCTTTCCACACAGTGCAGTATTCTTGCTCTTTCAATGTGCTGGGGCAGGATATGGGTAGTTTCTCTGTTATTCAGTTGCAGAAAAACAGGGCTGTCCTAAAGTTAGGAACTGCAACAAAAGAATCCAGTGGTTTTGCTGTTGCTTGAATACTGATTGCAAAGGGGATGATGAAGCCAGTGCTACGCCAAGCTTCAGTAGTATAAATCCTGTGAGCTTTTCAGCCTTGAACAGCATCTCAGGGTACATGAGAAGAGTTTCACTTTGTGTAACCATTTAATAGAATTTAACCCAAGTAAAACTGTTAAACTGAACTTAGTGATGAAATAACCTCAAAGCATTGTAGGTACAGAGAGAAACAGTTTGTTTTCCATGGATCAACAACAAAAAATCAATAATTCATAATTATCTCTATATTCTTTTGAGAAAGATGACAGGTAGACAAGCATGAGGGTTGTCATGTGAAAAACTATTCATGTAAACTTGCTTAATGAAAGAGAAATACCATTTCCCTAAAAAAACCCTGCTTCTTTCTTACCCAGAAACTGTTAATATATAATCCATATTTTGCCCTCTTTAAATAGCTTGATTGATTATCAGCAATGCAAACAATTTGTATGGCGGAACTTCATGAAGGATATGAATAGATATGTAAACACTAATCCATGACAGATACAAACAAAGGCTATTCATCCCTAAACTCCCTTTTTTCTTTAGAAAAAACAAAAAGAGAAACCTTCTTAAACACAAAGGCCAAAGAAACAATTTTTAAAAATAAAAAATAGAAAATGGACATACCGAATTAGGAAATGGTTAACCTTCAAGCATGCTTTAGTTTAGAGCTCTTGAGATCTCTAAGAAATATATAACCTCCAAAAGTAGCAGTGAAGTGAAAGCAGCTAGGACTAACCCCATTTATTTCAGGACTTTTAAATCCAACTTTCTACAAATCTATCCTTTTTTACACATTGCTTCATTGCAGACAATTCACTCACTGTCCATTGTCACTACTTTTTAAATTTATGTACCCCCATTATCAGGGGCATCCTGTTCTCATGTTTGCAATAATGAGAAGCGTATGTGCTATTCTCTTAACTGTGCATATTTTTCCTTAAGTCAAATAAAATTCTCTGATCAGGGCACCCATCATGTGGCCAATCTGATATTTAAAGGGAGAATTCAATATTGGTGTTAGGGAATATGTGTAAGGATAGAAAATTAGAGCACTGCTGCAATCTAGTGAAGAGGGCATTGGTCAGATAGTCAGACTAGCCTCTGCATTGCACAGAGACTAAGTCCCAGTAATACAGCTAACAGAAACTGCTTTTTATGTATTTTCAGGGACACATGGTCCATATTCTGCTGAGATGTTTATTCGTTGTGAAACATTAAAATGGAAAAATACCATGTGAATTTGCCATAAATTATAGAACTATTTTCAATAAAATAAAAAATCAATAAAAATTTTCAGTGAGTTGAGAAATTCATGGTGACATACATGATTTGGCCAGCAAAATCTTTTGTATGGTCCTCAGTATTTTGTTCAAGTCTTGTGAATAGAGATTTGGGACTTCTCTGTCCTTCCTTTTTAACAAGCAAAATTCTTAATATAACCACTGGAGCATAATCATAGAAGAAAAAGAGAGGAAGAGTCTGGACTGGCAGTCCCTGCCTCCTAAAGTTAGTGGAAAGAATAGTTAAGACTTTCTATCAGTTTAGAGAGCAAAACCAATGACAAAATTGGAAACTGAAAGCAGTAAGTTTTATGCCTCAGTTCTGTAGTTGGGTCACCAACATTTTCTCCTTTGGAGGGGCTCTGATTACATGAAAGGAAACAACAGGAGGACACAGATACAATGAGAAGTCTGGAGGATCCCCTAATTAGAGTACTTCTGGCCCATGTACAGACCGAGAAACTAGTCTGGGCTGAAATAAAACTATTTCGAAAGTTACTTACAAAAAGACAAGCAACTAGTTAGTTTTTCTTGGGCTAAGTTGGAGGGTGGGGTAGGGGTGGGAGGGACAGGATTTTCAGTTAACATTGCTTCTGATGCATGCTATTGAACTTCCCTGTGATCGACTGCAGCATGAGTCTATTAAGGATTTTGGCGATAGAAACCAAGAATGGCTAATGTTGCAGCCACAGAGGCAAAGAATTATTTGTTATTTGATGAATGATCCCTAGAGAGCTAATAAACTTGCTGGTCATAGATCCTAGGAAGATCACTAATGCAGTTCATCTGAGCCTTATACTTAAGTCAGTCTTCTGACTGCTGATAGTAAGTAAAGCATCATAAATTATGTCATTTATAGTAATTCATACACCACCTACAACTTGATCTGTCTTCCAAATTTTAAGCCAAATTTGAGTGAATAGTACAATCAAACTCCAGTAATTGGACAAAAATCAATTGTGTTCTGATGCACTGATTTCTTATTTTATACATATTTATATATTTTCCCCATGAACATATCCATTATAAAAACAGTTCTACTTGATATCCAAGGCTATGTAGTATTGCTAGCCAGGTGGAGAAGTTGTTCTTTAGAGAACAGAGAGACATCTCCTATTTCTGCACTTCAAATAGTCTTCTTCTATGAGAAAAAAAAATATTACTTTTAGTAATATCTGCTTAAAAAGAGGGCATAAAAGAACTTGTGGTACTTACATTTGGCCTGTAGGAATATTCTGACATTTCAGATACTATTTTCTTTAGGCTCCAAAAGATACAATGTTTGAAAAGTTAAACTTTAGCACCATTAGGATTTCTTTTCCTAAAAGCAAATCTCAAGGACTAGAAGGAAATTAAGATAGAACAGAAACATTGTGCTTACATAACATTAAATAGAAAACAATGGGTAGGTCATACTTGATTTTGCACTTGATAAAGTCTGACTACATTTACAGTTCTACTGGATAGGTATTAGGACCGGTCACAGATATGATTCCCAATATTCCGTCCTTCTTCATTCATCTTGTTTCCTCTTGGGCTTTTTGGGATTCCGAGATCGGCTCTTTGCTTTGCAGAGTGGACAGATGGGTGCATTCCGATGAATTTGTTGGTGACACGATAAACATGCCTGAAATGCAACATTGCAACCCCTTGTTATAAGCATTTAAGTGCTGTTGACACCTGAGTTATTGAATATTGTATTATAACTTCCAGTACATCAAGGTCTCTTGCCTTCAAATGCACACTGTGCTAGATTTTATATCTAGGTCTCTTGGTTGTACAGTAAGTTCAGAACAACTGGAAGGAAAACAAACCAACCAACCAACCTACCAGAATATCTCGCTGAATAAAAATTTGGGTCTGTATCAACAACTCTGATAAAAAACTGCATTTGTTATTTTTTCATATATTTTGAAGATATTTGCATGGGAAATACTTCACTGGATCAGAAAAGTGAAGGCATGAAGTTATAGTGAGGATTTTCACAGAATTTGGGGTAAAAATGGTGATTAGATGAATCCTACATAGTGAACATAAACACTGAGCCCTTTAACTTACATCTGACTGAAATGTATTGCTTTCAGAAAGGCTTTTCATCTCACCTGACTCAAGATCCTAAGTGAGGAACTAAGTAAGGAGTATATTTGCCTCTCTTTGCCTTTCCAGTTAGTGAATCTTTGGACTGTGGGTGTGATAAATCTCCCTGTGGAATTATTTAGCTCTTTCTGGTAACTACAGAAGGAGCTGAGTGCAACTGTTCAAGGTGGTACACCTCACTTAAGTGCCTATGGTTAGATGAAAATACTAGCTTTGATTTGAAGAAGTGCAGAGCCTATTACCTTTCTTGGTAATCTATAACATCATCACTCCTTACAGAATACATGCATTGCTTCTAACTCAAATTCATTTGGATTTTGTTTTGGTTTATTTTGTTTTGCTTTTGGCGATGGTGGGGGAGAATGGTGGTGGTGGGGGGTTGGTCCAATGCTTTCTTACTTATGTGCTTTTTTACCATGTGAAACACAAGAGGGCCAAAAGGCTGGCTGTGTCTCTGCTGATGGGGAACCATGAAGTCAAAAGAAAGTCAAATAAGAAACGGAGCCTTATCCTCAACCCTTGATTACTGGTGCTGCTAGTTTAAGTTTACTGGGATTGCTCTTGACTTGAACTGCTACAGGAAAATCAAAATCACGACCCATATATATGTTATTTTAAATGCCAAGCCACTTTATAAACATTGTATATTGCAAAAACACAAGAGAAAAGCCAGCATGCTCCATCTCCTGACCTTCATTGGAGGTGGCTGTTGTCTAAAAGTTGCTGTCTGTCTGGTATCTTGTTTCCTGGCCACTTGCAGCTGTTGGGCAGCAGCTGCAGCTGCAGCCAGCGACTCTGGGATGGGAGGCTCCTGTGGTTCTGTCTGCCACTCTGCTTTCTGCTTTTCAAAGTAACTAAAAACAAAAAGCAAAAAAATACAACCATTTTTGGACTATTTTGTTAGCTTGTAAGAGATATTTTTTGTTTAAAAAATAAAATAATATTTCCCTTTTATGGTTCCCGCTAGAGTCAAGTTACTAGTTCTTAAATAGAATTGCTGGTATTTTTCTGTGCATTTGTATACTTCAGACAGATTCTAAAAGAATGTCCTTGCTTGTTGGCCTCTAAAGCATGTTGATTCAACTAGATACAATCTGATAGCTTGGAAAATACACAGTGTATTCATGTATTTTTAACAGCTTTCTGTAAAACTCTTAAGTATTGATTTTATTTTATTTAAAAATATTAACTTTCTAGTGGAGTGGATTAATATATTCCTTTTAGTACCAAGCTGAGTGGAATGGAAAATAGAATTTTATTAGAAATGGAAAGCAAAGCTTAAAAGTTGTGTATTAGTTAAAATGATGGCAAATGGGTCAGACATTAGGATAAATGTAGGTCTCTAAAAACATCATTTGCATTTAAAACAGATTTGTTAAACCAAGGACACTATTCTTTGACTCATAAGTAATTCTACTATCCTACTCTCCCTAGGTCATGCCCTAAAAATGAAATTTAGGCCATAATCCACATCTATTAAACATCCAGGTTAACTTGTCATCTGCTGTCAGTCAGACATTTATGGTTAAACAGTGCTAAATGGTACCACAATGTGTTTGCAGCACAAAGAAAAATTCTGATTAAGAGTAGCATAAACCAACATGATATTTCTTTTTTATTCCTTTCTTCTACTGCCTCAAAGCTCTGTTTGTGAAACGAGCAAATCAGATGATTATTTTCAGAAAAAGAAAATAAACAAAAACAAATAAACAAAAAGACTATAGAAAAAGCAGCATCAGATACCATAGAAACAAACACTGTTGAATGTTTGTGTGTTGAATTTGGAGTTTGCAACTTAGAATAATCTAAAGTTAATGTCCAACAAATTCAAATTGAATGTTAACAAATGCATATGCTCCCATATCCCGTTTTTGTTAAGTTTTGCTTTTCGTGCTTATCTCATCTGTCTTCCACCTGCAAGCAGAAATAAAATGAAAAAAATAACCACTAGAATCATGAGAAGTTATAAGGCCAGACAAGGATTGCTTTACAGACTTACTCGAGGGACAGTTTCTCTTCCTCCTCACAAAGATCTGGCAGCCTCTGCAAACCCAGAGTCATCCGTAAAGCATCGACATGCTCCTTCAGGGGTTTGTATTCTTCATGAAGGCGACGCGTAGATTCCAATAGTTTGTTGAGGTCGTTCTCTGACTGCTTGATAGTATTCTCCATCTGAAACAGGAGGGTGTTCATGGTTCTTTTAGGACTGTTCCTTTAATAGTTTTCTGATTCACCAGATCCACTAGAAGTTTGTGTATTGAAAGATTTTTTTTTTTAATTCAAATTGGAAGAGATAGGAGACAATGCAATGGTCAAACAGGAGTTAGAATACTGGGAGGCTGAACACTGGAAGGAAGCAGCAACTTCAAGTGACACACATGTTCAACCTACACATTTCGAACAATAGAAGAATAAGTAGAATGGCTGCATCTGGATCAGCAAGTGAGGAGCTATGGAAAACTCTCAAAGGGCATTAAAAATACAAAGGGAATATATAATAAAGTACAATAAAGTCATTTTCTGCATCTCCAAAAACACTATTGTTTAGAAGTTAACTAACGATCTAATAAAAGGTTTCTGCTTCCCTCATCACAGTAAATGGGAAAAGCAGCAGAAAAAAAGACAAACTGATAGGGAAAAAAAAGGGGAGAGGATAAAACAAGAGACTGAGACAGCAGTTATATAGCTGGGTAGGGAGGACAAAAAATTCAAGTGATAAATAAATGCACTCTGCACATCCGCTGCATAGCTTGTACCTGCTTATGATGTGGGAGCTTTTTTCCTCTGGTGCAAACCACCAATACCTTCTGAGCTAGAAACCACTGTACAGACATTCAGATGCCCTAACATAAAGTAAAAAAATGTGGGTTTTTTTTAAACATCTTCACCAGTTAGCCTCTCTGATTCATTCTTAAAAAAAAAAAAAAGTTTTTCTTATTTGTATAAATTTCTTTCAGGCTGGTGCTTCTTACTGTACCGTGGTAATGACTTGTGGTTCCACCCCATGAACAAGGTTGGCTCTTGCAAAGAATTTGACAAACATAATGTATTTTCCCTAAATCCTTTTTCTTCCACAGACCTCCAACCAAAAGCTCTGCTTCCAGGTAATAAATCCAAAGGGCTAATAGGAAGAACCACTTTCTGTGGAACTGTCAGAGTGATGTCACTATACTTAATGGTAAAGTTGTAGCAACAATGGGCTTGTTTTCTTATCCCCTCCATGCAAATCCTTCCTAGGGCAACATCACAAAATATCCTGCACAACACAGAGAAGAAGAAACAATGATCTCAAGTAAATTTACTTGGCACTCTGTGCAGAATCCTGGATGGTGCTGTAAATTCCAGATTTTGTTGTAAGCTCCATCACTGACAGTTCAGTGATGCGCACAGTTCCACAACCTGTGGAATGATTCCTATACAACTGTATTTTAGTCAGGGTGCCCACAGCTGGGCTGTTGCATACCACATTAATATCCGCATGGATCAGCCGCAGCTCCTCCACATGGGCCATCTTCTCTTGCAGCAGCAGGTCCATTTCCTGTTTGTATTCTTTCAGGTGTCTCTCCTCAGACTCCAGGGCTTCAAATTCTGCTTTCAGTCGTGCCTTTATTTTTTCCATCTGCAAAGTCTTATTCCTGGATCCCAGTAGTAATTACAAATATAGAGGGACAACAGTAAGTCACTGTAAAATCATTTTGCCAGATGTCACTTCGTATGTGTACGGATGAAACTAAAGGGTGGCATTAATAGACAAGGGTGAAATCAAGCATGGCAGAGAAAGGATGAGGTGTAATGAGAGAAGTGGGTTTTAATCCCAGCTCTTTTCATGCACTTTTCTATGCTATTAGACTTTTCTGTACTTCTCTAAATTATCAAATTAGCACCTCATTAAAAAAAAAAAGTTATTTTATATTCAGACAAATTGTACCAATAGAGTTTTGCTGCATCGATTGAGATTTTCCCTAATTCCAAAAAGAAGAATTACAGAAAAACTGTTGGATTTTTTTTTATGCTTAATTGCTTGTTTGTTTGTTTTTAAATGGGGTTCTGAGAAATGGAGTATGAAATGCAAGTGATGCAAGTGATTATAGTACTGGATACACTGAATGCAATTATATGAACAATAATCCAAACATCAGATTCAAACATCAGATTCAAATACAGAGAATTCCAGATTAATGACTAATCCTAGTAGTAAAAACTCAGGTGACATTATTGAACATCAACATCCCCTCTGCAGGTAGCTCTGCATTCTCTCTGTCCTTTGCTAAGCTCTAGTAGCATTGAAATACATGTAAATATTTCTACGTACGTACTGCATTACAGTATTGCTTGTTCTTCTTTTTTTGTGGCAAACTATAGTTCCATAGCAAAAATGTTTCTCAAAGTCAGAGGATGCAAGTTTCAGTCAGCAGATAGTTTTAAGCAGCAGGCAGTTAATTATTGTGAAGTTTTAACATTTGTCCAAACTGTTGAATGCAACAAATTGTTCTCAGTATTGTTCCTGTGATTTAGTTAACTCAGAGGCCTTGATTATTTTTCCTGTACTGGAAATTGGAATTTGATATACAGTAACCTATGTGTTAACAGAACTTCCATGTTTATCACAGAAGACCGCAAACTTGCATTTCAGATATATATTAAAGAGCTCTAGGACTCCTTGAATCACTTTATATGGGGTAAAACAAGAGTGTAGCCCTCCTTTTTAATGATATAACACCTACTACAAGTAGAGCCAGATGTACTTCCAAGTGCAATATTTAATAACACAGTGGCTTTCTTATAGACATGATGTAAGGAGGGCAGGGAAAGAAGAGCCCTGCTTTTGTATTTAAATGTCCTATTCTCATCCCCATACAAATCAGGGGTAAGGCTGATTTAAATTCACTGGAAGCAGCAAAGCTGATTATAAAATGCATGCTATAGGAGGCTGCCTATCAGCAGTGCAAAGCAAAGAAAATTTAGCAATGAAAGATGTACCTCTAAAAGATAGTGAGTGCCTCCACCTCCCAGCAGGCCCTAACTCACTCCCACTGAACTAAGAACGGCAGCAGGAATGTTGTTTTAATGAAAGCTGAAGGCATTGAACAACCTGGAATATGTTTGGCTACACCTGTCTCTAGGAAAAGATATATATATATATATACACCTGTTCACCTAAGACAATGGAAATTGAAATCAGTTTCCTCACTGTTACTAGTCACTGGCTGCCCTGCTCTGCCAAACTGGTCCAGCAAATTAGTTGCAGGGGAGTGTTTCAATCCAAACAATTGGCTTTTGATATTAGAAGAGAAAAAAAATGCACATCAATTAAAGCTTTTTCTATTAGTATTAGATAATATGCAGTAATGTTTCAGAATAATACTAGAATGAACACTGCCCTTATATTCTTTTCTATTTCACGTCTTACATCATACTGACTAGTGTGTGTGTCTGACTAGTCAGTAAGTGTGTCCCAGGAGGACATTAAGCAGTGAAACTGGCATCTGTCCTAAGTTCACTCTTATGCTCTTTAATCTGCCCCCAGGTGGAACGCTGAGGTCCGGTCTTTACATAACTGCATAGTAATGTCGCTTTGGTTAATTCTGTGGAACTACTCAGCGCATAGAAATAAGCATGTGTATGTATCTGGATCAGGGGCAAATACAGAGGTTAACTGACTGTAGAAATTGAAGTCTAGTTACTGCAATGTAGTGGCAACAAATACTGACAGCAAGTTTACATATATATGAAGATCTGCACAATCAGATCCCCAAAATTCCTGCAAAAATCCAGTTGAAATGCCTTTAATAAATGATAAAATAGCAGCTTTTTTGTGTGTGAGAGATTTTTTTAATTGTGAAGTCTTTTTTCTCCTCTGCCTATAGAATAATATATGGACTAGAGATGAAAATAGTTTGCAAGTCTTTCAGAGATGTGCTTGCACTACAAACATAAGATATTCTTATGTTTATTTGCAAGATTTTTTTAATGCCAACACCTTTTAAAAATGTAGTTTATTTGGTCACATTTTATGAACTGAGTTTCAAAAAATCTTTTTATACATTTATACAATTTTTATATTTAAAATATTCAAACAACTTTCTTGGAACTTCATTGTGTAATAAAGCTAATAATTTTACGTTTACAGTAACTTTTATGTTAAACTAATATTAAAACGCATCATTTACAATTTAAATGTCATGCTTGAATATATAAGCAGAAAATCGAATATACCATAAATTTTCAAGCACGGGATGCAGCTATGACTGAAAAGATAATTTAATCAGTTAATTCAACGTTATAATAATTGCAGGTCAAACTGTTATTAGCCATGTTTATAACTACATTTTAAAACAGAGTTTTCCCGGTAGCTCAGTAGAAAAACGTTGTTCTTGCTCTGCACGGCGTGTGTTTTCTTTCTCTTTCTACAGGCAGTTTTGGGTGCCGGATACACGCGTTTTGGGCTGATCTGGGTGCTGCTCGCGGTGCCCGTGAGGACGGGTCCTGCAGCGCTGCCCAGGCTGCCCCTGCCCGCGCTGGGGAGCTGCAGCGGCGGCAGCGGCAGCTCCCGCCCGGGCACCGACCTCCTGCGCGCCCGCCGCTCCGCACCGCGCGGCCGCCTACGCGGGCACTGCGCTCGCTGTCTTCGTAACTGCCTTTGCCTTTGGACGCGCAAATTCCTGCTACGCACACACAGCCCAGGCCGCAGCCAGAATAGCAAGGTCCTAACCTGGAGAGCGTTAAAGTCCTATGGAAACCCAGCAAAGCAGCCGCCGGCGTGGGCATGCCCAGCGCCCCGCACGCTCCGACGACGGCGGAGGATGGGGAACGGGCTCCGGGCACGGGCGCTGTGCGGGGCGGCCGTCCGCCTGCCGCGTGTGCCCGCGCGCTC
>VWPW01026302.1:283827-336085 GCA_013389825.1 Crypturellus undulatus | reverse complement strand
CGGCGGGAGGAGGGGCAGGGGCTCCGTCCTGCCGGGCGGGGGGTGTCGGGGCCGGGGTCCATCCGCGGCGGAGGCGCCCCGGGTGGAGAGGCCCTGGGGGCCGCGCGGCCGGAGGGGCCTGGCGAGCCGGAGGCAGCACTGGCAGCTGCTGGCCGAGAAATTTGCCTGGATCCATTGAATTACAATGAATTCCAAGGCAGCGTTTTTCCAGGCTACATTATAGTGCTTTTTAAATGGTGCTCTCTAGCTGAATATGAGATGGATTACAAGAGAATTAAATCTGTATTAACAAAACAGCAAGGTCATTAAATAAGAATTTGCATATTTATAAGCCACCTGATAGTCACTACTTCCATTCCTCCATTTTGCTTTATAGTGCAAATGTAAATAATACGCTGGACACTCGTTGCAATGAGATTAGAGCTGCGATAGTTTTTTTTTTTTTATGAGTTTATTTAAAGAAGTTGTGTCTTGTAGCTATCGGTTGTAATTGTGATTTATTTCTTTTGTAGTCCATACAGTTTGCATCAAGAGCTGTATATTTCTTCTGCAAGTTAGCAAATGGAATGCAAAATCTATACTGCATCTTAAGTTCATAAATGTGTATTGGAATTAATTCTGGTTGTTTATTGAGATATGTGTGGTGCATTGTTTCATTTTTATTGTTCTGTAACCTATTTCAATGGTATGCATATTTCATCATAAATTAGAAGCAGAAATAGAAAGAAAATTGAATTGTCTCTCATTTATGACATGGTATGGTACATAGTGGCAGTTTGCTGTGCCTAGAAGCATGCAGCACTCCAGCTCTACCTGCTTTTTTATTCTTAGTGTGCTTATCCATTGAAATGGATGCATCTGTCAGACAGTGATTTTTGTCTAGGAAATATCGTCTGTTAAAGAGAAATATCTTTTGTTTGCTGAAGTATCAAACATACTATGGTATGTAGAACTGAAAACCACACTTTTAAGTGTAGCTAGTGTTACCTATAAAACTGTATTTGTTTCTTGCTGGAAAACAGGTTAGTGGGAATGTCAAGGTCATTTACAAATTTAGAACAAGTTAACTGTTATTGGAACATAGTATTTCTTCTTCACTTTCATATATTCTTCATATATCATTCCTGTAGCTGTTGACATTTTCTGGACCTGAGTTCAACTTGTCTTCTAAAACAGTCCAATAGTTATTGAATTTTAAAAATCAACTGTAGCACTTCCTAAGTAAAGGATCATGTCATGAAAAAAAATGATAGCAATATGACTAGTCAAAAAGAATGAATACAAAAGATGTTATGAGGATGAATAGACACCTTTATGTCCATATGAACTACTAAAAAAGTACTTCCAGATGCTGTAAATGAGTTCTGGCTTCCTGTTTCTTGATCTTGTGACATGCCTATTCCAATTTAATTTATTCCATTGTTGACACCTAATGATGTTGACTTTCTAAGCCACTTTACAGTTTGAAACTCATATGTGATTTTATTTTTTAAAAGAACCCATATAATTCTACTATATATCTGTTAAAAATAGAAATAAAACAAATGGCTCCTGTCACTTGCACTCTGTTACTGCTTTCAAGAAGAGGAGATGCACTGGAGGTCTTTGGAATAAGGAAGGCGGCAACATGTAAGTTCAGTTTTAGAAAAAGGGCTTGGAGTGGGGGAGGAAAGATTTTTTTTTTTTTTTAATATAAACTCAGGAAAAACTTCCAGATGTTACCAGATTGTAAACTGGTTTGATTGTACTGATTTATGCATTCTCATCATGCAAAAAGATCTTCAAAAAGGAATACTAAAACAGGCTTACCTATATTTGATCATGGAATCTGCTAGATGCAAAGGGCTTTGAAGTGCCAAGTGTACGTGGCTAGGCAAATATATATTTAGAAACTTACATTTTTAAAATTTAATTTGAAAAGTTATATTCTTCAGGTTATATTCTTTATTGTAAATAAGGAGCATTTTTAGTAATAGAATATTACGGAGTTTAACATTCCTTACGTTTCCTAATGTAATGATTTTTTTTTTTGTATATCCTATGAAATGTCCTTATTCTCTTTTCAAGAAGGTGTGTTTATAGCATCACAGAGGATACACCTGGAAGCATGTATACCCTGACCACCTATTCAAATCTAGGATTTCTGATGCCATGACATGTAGTATCCAGTTTATTTCAGATTTAAGGAATATATTTGGAAGAGCAGAGTTGAGCAATGTAACATCTTCTAAGATACAATTTAATTGTTCTTAGATGAACAATTTGTTCATGAGATTGTCCATTATAAGAAAAACTCTTCATTAGCTGTCAGTCTTTGTTCAAATATATATGTTCTTTCTATATTTATACTTGTACTTCAGCTAAGTGTCTTTTAGTTTTAAAGGTAGCTATTTTATTTCGTTTTCTTACATGAGTTATTTTTGACTTTGCTTGCTAGCATAGCAGGTTGAATCACCATTCCACAATAAAGCCTAGGCTTTACATGGTTTGTTGTGAGTCCCGTCTAGAATTTTACTAGAGTATAATGGTACAGAACACTGAAGCCTTTGCAAATCCTGGTGTAAGCTGAAGTGCTCATTGGTTAGAGTTGAAGAATTAGAGTTCATTTTCCACATTCAGCCCTTCCAGAGTGAGTCTTCTCACTAAGACTAGCACTCTATTTTGTCTAAGTCAGCCTTGTGTTGGTTTAGATAACATAGCCAGAATATCAATCTAATATTTTGTTATAACTGATTTATTTTAATAAAAACATCCTCTTAGGAAATTAAATGTATTTGCTCCTTTAAAGAACCTACAGACACTTCAGCCAAAGCAGATAAAGCCAGGAATCTGATAACTTTAATCAAAAAACAATATGAAATACCCTCCCTTCCTCCCTTGCCTCCTCTTTTTTTTTTTAAGTAACATAATATTGCTGGAGAATAGGTATTTGCTGTTTTCTCTTTCGAAAGCAGAACAGAAGAGTTCACTTGTCTTCCTGTACATGGCTTTACAACTTTATCTTAGAAATGAGCACTGTTGTCACTGTAAGAATAAAGGAATCATAGAATAATTCGTAAGAATAATTTCAGTTGGAAGGGACTTTTGGGGGTCATCTAGTCAAGTACCCTGCTAAAAGCAGAGCTATCTAAGGACTGACTTTGTTTTTGAAAAAAGGTTGTATCAGATCTAAAAAGATGCCTTTAAGCCCCTCTTGTGTTTTCAAAAAAGATAGCAGTTGATGTTTTCAAGGGAGGAGTCTTTCCACCTTTTTGTTTTTTTCCCTTTTTTTTTTCTTTTTTCCTTTAAAATGTCTCTTTCAGTTTATCAGAAAGCATATGTTCTGGCTGCTGAGTACACCCTTGCTATTCTTGGATGGTGTAGCATGTGAGGGTCCACTCACTATATGGGATCCTTTAGGAACAGGGTATGTTTGGTTTAGTCTGTCAAATAAATGCTTGGAGTAAATGCTTGGTTTGATCTGTCACAGGAGTGCTCAAAATACTGAATTTCAAAATTAGAAAATTAGAAAATGTGTAAGTTGGAATGATAGAATATTTTATTGCTGTGTCTTTGAAAATGCAAGTGTGGCCTTGATAGGCACAATGGACTTCTTGAATAGTGGTGATACTAGCCTTAATTGCTGAAGATTATCAGGAAGAGAAGATAGATGGGAAGAGGTACTATATTATCGCTGGAACACTTTTTTTGCACATTTACTTTCTGCTTTTTGCATATTTACATTCTGGTCTGTTCTCCTATCTTAGAAAGTCAAGTTTAATATCCAGTGCAACAGAAATATTTAATTTCCTTCTCTTTAGCAGTGCTTCTCTTGTGCTCAGCACTACCTGTTCTTTGTTAGTTAAGAAACTGTGTTTACTTCGTGTACAGATTGTGTATCTCAAGAAGCAACTAATATACTCTTTCTGTATAATTCCAACTCTGTCCATCGTAGCTCTATGAATTCATACTTATGAGTGTGACAAAATGAATGACAGGTTTGAGGTAAGATGCTTGAATTGTACATTATCTTTGTTCTCTTCAATTCATCTTTTATTTTCAGTGGAGACTTTAATAACTCATTTCAAATCCTCTATATGATATGCTAGACACAGTTTGTTTCATGTGTAGTTCTGATTTGCTGTTCATTTGAAATATTTACTGAGATAAGCTTGAATTACTCAAACATTTAAAGCAAGGCAAAATTGGTAATAATATTGTAGCTTCTTAGTTAAATTTTCAATTTAACAAAACTCTACAGTATTGTAAGAATTAGTTGAAAAATACATACGTTCCTACCAAGTTTTCTTTGATATGACTATTTTGAACTGAATCTTACAGTTTTCAAAAAACAAACAAAAAAAAGTTTGGGCTTGATATAGGCATAGATTGCAGTCCAAGGGTTTGTGTCATCTTTGTGCATCGGTACATTGTTTTATTTAGAGTTTGAAATCCGCTGTGGTTTTGTTGTTTAATACTTCTCATTTTGGGTTTTCAGAAGCTGGCACTCAAAATTCTAGCTAATCAAAGCTCTTTTCCTCATTTTGCTGATTGTTAATAGGATCATATCTTTCTTTTTGTGTTATTGTCTGAAATGGTTTCTGTGTTATTTTGGAATTTCTGAATCCTTTATAAAAACTTAACTACGGAGGAGTGCCATATATAGGAGAGTTGTGAAGAGTCGTATTGTTTGTCAGTCAGATTTGCAGAGCAGATACGTACTACATACTGCTTACAATAAACAGCACTACAGTTTGAGCAGAGGTGGAAAAATGAAGCTTGGAGCAATTTGTATGAGGAGTCATTTCTGTTGCAGTGAAAAACTGCTTTTCTGTTTAGTATCTTGCTAGTTATGGGGAGGTCAAACATAATAGCATAGTAACTTGGTACCATTTCTTCTAAGCTGAACCTAGGAGTTCTCATCAAGCTCAGACAAGGATCTGAAAGTTTGTAATCAACTGCAAATCAATAATAAATGTTACGAGATTTTCAGTCTTGGTCACTTAAATTGTAGTCTTTCATCAAATTTTGCACAAGGTCATGAAAAGATTTTAACAAAGTTGTACTTGTTAACTTTCGCAGACTGGGAAGTAGTGGTCTGTTCTGTCAGTTCTTTCTGTCTAATTCAGATGAAAGTCTTGTCATTGCTGAATGAAATTGTCAGTGCCTGATGGCACTTGTTCAGCAGGCCAGCCAAATGCCAGTTTCCTGCATTCAGCATTGTTGAAAAGAGAAAATGGAAAGTGAGAAATTGAGGTCAGTAAGGAGATTGCTTTCTTCAAAGGCAAAACTTGGTAATAAAACTGTCTTCCATTGTGGCTCATTGTATGCAGCATTTGGCCTGATAAAGGACTGTATTTATACTAGGCCTTTGATCTGTGTAATTGTAAGGTTCCCGCAATCATCAAAATGACAGTGTTGAAATTTCCCATTAATGTGTTGAGACTGACATCATGTTACAGTTAAAAAAACAGTTTAAAAAAAAATCGTTAATTGGAGTCAAAATGCTATTACTTACATGGATGTATTTATCAAGGGACTGAAAACTCTGATCTGCCTTTTTAACATTTCTGTTACAAATTCCCTTTGACTTAATGCACACTCAAGGAATACTGATTTTACACGTTTTTAAATGGATAAATGAACTGCAAATCTCTGCTCAGGTCTTTGGTTTAGACCATCGCTTCTAAAATAGAAAAAGAAGGCTAGGATTAATTTATTTGATTAGAAAAGAACAGAAAAGTATTTGAATATATTTACTCATCTTGAGTATCTTGAAAGGGTATCCCTTTTAAATGTGGAAGGTTGAATACACTGCTCCTTAGCAAGGAGGTTACTATAAATACCGTTAATGCTGGATATTTGTCTCAAAATCCATCTGATTTTATTTTGTTTAACATTTTCTGTTTTGTTTCCTCTCTGCTCTGATATATTGTGGACTTACTATTTATAGAAGCTATATGAGAATATATGAGATAATGTCAAACTCTGCACATCTTTCAGTTATGTGGTATTTATATGACTTTTTTTACTAATTATAAAAACTTCAAGGATGATATTGATAAAGCTACATTTTATACATTTTTAAAGGAGCAAAAGGACAAATTTCTTGATTACAGGTCCTACTAGATGGATTTGCATTAACAGAATATTTGATTATGTATCTTGTTGATATTAGCAAGAGCTGTATTTGAAACATGGTCTAAATTCATGAATATTGAATTTTGGCAAATTGCATCACTTCTTTTGAGTGACTTTTAAATGGCCAACTCAAATTGAAAATGTTAATGCATAACCTAATATGCAAAATCTATTTTATCCTTTTCCTACAGCACTTGACGGGGTAGGTTAAGAATAAACATGCTAAACTACCCCTTTTGTTAAAGGTTGAAACTAACTCATTAGTAGCTTTGAAAAATAAAAAAAAAGTGAAAGAGATTAATTCTTGCTAAATTGCACCATGGAAGTGTTATGGGATAGATGCAGACTGTGTGTCTCTGATTAAAATAATGATGAACATGGAACTCTAGTTTTAGAACTACCTTAGTAAAGTAATGCAAATCACAAAAGCCTTTTTTTTTCCTGTTGTTAAGGACAAAAGAGAATTCTATTTGTCACATAGTTCAGCTCTTTTTCTTGGAAATCTGTTCTGAAACTCTTAGAGCATTTTCTCCCTTTTTTTTTTTTCAGTTATGTGTCTGTCCCAACAGATTTGTCTTCTCACCTAGATGGATGTGTTAACATTCATTCTTGGTATATACCTACTTAGATATCTAGAATGAGAAAACTCTGCCATTTTTATTTGCGACTCATATGCTTAACTTTTAGCTTTAAGTGTGTCTTTATCAGTAGATAAAACAATTCAATGTTTCAGAAAATATTAAAAGAGGCAGTAATGAATATCTGTACCATTTCTGAATTAAGATTACAGCAAGAAGATTATTTCTTCAGTGCTATGAGAACACCAATGTTGAATTGTATCACTTTTTCCATGAGCATTTGAACGTGTGTTTATCAAAATTAAAGTCTAATCCAAAGTCCAGTGCAAACCATGCATGTTGAGCTGCTCTTTGTGTATGTCTTCTAACAATAACTGTTTCCTAACAAGTGAGGATTTCCATGCATTGCATTTTGGGCTTTCATGTTGCTAGAGCAAACAGTAATGTCCGAAAATAATGATCAGTCTTTTGTTCGGGAAGTTTTTGAAAATCACAAAAATATGCTTTGGCAGTCTGTCTTCAAAGTAACCACTAGTCTGTGCTGTAGCTCACTGAAATAGTGATGAGTATTTTGAATGTAGTGCCTCTGAACACTGAATAATTTTAGCAACAGAAAAGACTTCTCTCTACTCATGTTGTTTCCATGGTTTTAGAGCTTACTTTACCATAATCAGTATATATGTAACCAGAGGGTTGGCAGTTTCTGTGTTAACAGGCTTATACAGTATCTAAACTGTAATCAGGAGATGTAGTTGTAGTAGACATGTAGCTTGCCTAAGCTGGTTGCTCTTGTAGCTATATGAAAATTAGTTTAGATATATATACGCATGCACTTCAGTCATCTTCTGATAATGTAGAAATAACTATAATAATTAAAGACCTCTTTTTGTAGCTCTCTCATAGGATAGAATCTAAATAGAGTAATATAAATTAGTGAGATGAAGAATGAAGAGGAAACTAACATTAAATTCATGCTGAAGCAATGGGGCAATAACTTATTTTTCTTAATGAAAAAACATTACTTTTCATTCTTGTGAAGGTGCTTATCTGGTAGCTTAAAAGGAAATAAAGAGGAAAAATCTTCAATATTTATTCTTTACTATGCATGTAGAACTTGCCTAGATAGTTCCATTTTATATGCTAAGTATTCAGGTAGTTTTTGTTTTGTTTGTTTCTTTAAATGTTGTAAAAATTTGTTGTAAAATATACGTCTTATTAGCTATATGTATCTCAAAAAATATACTGGAGGAAACAAGCAGTCCCTCACCCTCCGTCAAGTTAATGATACAAGAATCATTTTCTCCTGTGTTATTCAGGTGAAAGAAAATACTTATTTTTTTTTTAATTCTATTTCAGTACCTGCTATGACAGAAAAGAAGTAAAGTTGCTTAAGATTTGACAAAAGGAGTTAGTTAATGTCATATTTATTTATTTAAATGTTGTTCCTTGTCACAGATGTGTTTTCCCTACAATCACCTCCTTATGCATGAAGTGCATGTTTCAGAGGACAGTGAAGATCATGGAAAGCTGTTGGGTCATTAGGTACTGAAAGAAGTTATTGACTCCATCCTTGCACCTTACGTTCTTGATTCTGTTGCTTCTGTTGAAATCAGCAGACTTGGAATTGAGTATTTCCAGCACCTGGTCTCTAGTAATCATTGCCATTTGCATAATTAATTTTAGGTAGTTCCTGAGAGTTTTTAATACATGTTACGATCACTTATTATTAGGTAGACATTTTCCTTCTGTTTTATGGCTGTGAAAATTATACAGATGTTTTCAGTTTGGTAGTATATGAACAAAATATAGGTATTTTTGCCTCAACCTCTGAATCACATTATCAATTCTACTAGTCTCTCGTGACTAGACTGAGAGAGGTCTTTAGGTAAGAAAACCTGATTGCTTAGCAACAAGCATCAAGAGGCAAATTTTTAAAGCTGCAGCATTCAGATTTCTGAGTTCTAATCTCTTCCAAATCAGAAATTGACTGCTTTTCTCTCATTCTGTAAATTTATGTTCATATTTGGCTATCATCATGTAACTTAACCAAGAACATATTGCTGAATTTTTAATGTTTTTAGCATACGATCTGTGATATCGGTTTTTATTCCACCTCTGAGAAAATTGAGGCACACTGACTCATTTCTCATTTGTTGTCATCAGCAAAATCACACAATATATACTTTATTTATCATTAAAAATAGTTCTGGCTCTACCTATATATTTTATATATGTATGTGCATGTGTATATATATATAAATATATATTTAAAAATAAATTTGATTGTATGATTGATCTGATTGTGTGATAATTCCTTAATGCATTTATACTAATTTAAAGTGTACAGTGTAAGCAATAACAAAATAGTGTCTGCAAGTAGAGTTCTGTAAACCAAGAAGTAGTGCTTTTTCCAGTAACTCTTTGTGTACACATAAAGACAAAGTGAGCGTGAAGGCAGTAAGATAATAGAGAATTCTCAGCAAATCGCCTTTTGCTCAATACAGACATCCCTCAAAGACTGCCTGAAAGCACTTATTTTCTTCTACAAATTACATGAACTGCTTGCACTAGAAATAATACATAGTTTACGCTTGCACTATTCTTAATCTGATACAAGATGGAGCTGGGCTGATAAAGATGATGCGTGCTCACATACTCGCATTTGTATACAAGTTGACATTATTCCTTTTTCTCTTCACCTCCTCCTCCTCCTTTCATCCTTTTTGTAGTGGTCCTGTAGGGTCCTACAGACAGAGTCTCATCATTGTTTCCTTTCAGTCATTGTTCTGCACTCTGTTGCAGGGGAGTTGTGGTTCACAAATTTCCCTGTCACTGATCTCAGATCAGTCATCCTGCTCAGATCTGACCTGTGTTTTGAATTCGTGATTCTTCCTAAATGCTCAGCTACTAATTTAAACTGAATTATCTCAGTAGTGCTTCTAATCTCATTGCCCTAGCTGTATGAGCCTGAAATTGAGAAATATTCTTGAACTTGGCCATCTTCTTATCTCTCTATGAGTGAACTCCTAAGATTTTTAAACATTATGACCAGGAAGACAGCTGAGATTCAGTCTTCCATTTGTCTTAATCCAGCAGAGGTTTATCTAGGCTTTCTTCATACTGAGTTCCTTTCCTAAACTCACTCTATTTAGGTATGTGTGTGCACGTGCACGTTACATGTGTGCTTTTTCTCACCTTGCCATTTCTGCCTTATCTCTCTTCCCTAATGTACCCAAAAAGCACTATCTTTCCAAAGTACCTGGACAAACAGTGAACTGAAACAATATCTGAATGTTTCATACATCATCATAATTCTAGACTGCATTTTCTTTTGAGCAGGACCAAACAGAATAGGAACTGATCTCTAGGTACAGTTTTACTATCATTGGTAGATAATATAAATGACAAAAAAAAAAAAGAAAAACCCTTATTATCAGTTCTCCACCCCACAGTGACATTTTTGAGTTTCTGGAAAGCATAGACCGGAAAAACATGCTGTACTATTGCAGCTCTAATCTTTATAATTGTATGTATACGTTGCTGCTGACTGAAAGTTCTGTCAAAGATGTGGTGCTGAATTAGGTTGATTTTAAGCATTATTTTTATGAAAGAAATGATGAACTTTGACATGTAAAGTTGGAAGCTGGAAGAATATTAATAGCCAAGAGTTATTTTCATCTGAATATGGAAAATATCAACACCTAAGTTTACTTTAAAAAAAGTTTTATATTTTTTGTATATCTTTTCTTTTAGGTTGCATGTAAGCAAATTATGTATATTACATGCAGGCCATCACTTTAAAGTAATCTCGTTACTCATTTTATTTTACCCTAGAAAAATGTACTGATAACTCGCTAATACGAAAAATAACAACTCTGTGTCTTGATACCATTATCAAAAAAGAGAGTTTAATATGCATGGATTTAGCTGTTTCCTTTACATAGAGTGAGAAGGTAAAGTCTGGGTGTCGAGACACCCTAAGTGCATTTAAAAATGCTATATTAGATTAGGCTTTAATGGCAATAAATATAAACATAGTGGAACAAACATCTGTTTCTTTATTTGTAGAGGAAATGAGAGGAAGTAGAGACAAACTGTTTCCAAAATTTTAGTAACTCCCACCTCCCAACCAAACTTGCGCAAAAATGCATTAGAAATTGGAAGGGTACTGAAAAATGAAAGACTTGGATTTACTTAATGGCAAGACAACATTCATCTTATCCCTGTCTACATAGCACCATTTACTGTGCCAAGATATAGAGAGTTGAGGTAGCCTTATATCTGAGGCAGTAAGATAGAATTAGGTTGGTATCTCATTCTTTCCCATCATTTCCCATCAGGATTAGGTTGCTTCTTTTTAACGAACTTTATGAAGAATTTATTTACTGTTTCTTCTTTTCTTTCTCTCTCTCTCTCTCTTTTTTTTTTTTAATTGGCATTTTCTGTAGTTTGGGTCTTGTTAAGGAAACATCTGCAAAGCTGAGATGAGTTGAGAAAGGTTCAAGTCACTGTGGGCTTAGAGGCTTCAGAGAATACAGAAAGCTCATTTTCTTACACGCCTACAGATTTGATGACTTTTATATTTGAAGAAGAACCATGTATTCTAATAAGAATGTGTTTTGATTTGTACCCATTACCATTTGTTCTGCCACTGGCCACCACCAAGAAGAGTTTGGCTCCGTCCTGTTTACATCCTCCCCTCAGGTATTTGTACCTGTTAAGATCTCCTCTCCTGCTTCTCTTCTCCCGGTTAATTAGGCGCAGCTCACTTAGTCTTTCCTTATAAGGATAGCTGCTCCAATCCCTCAGTCCATGTGGGACCCTCCCTAGTAGTTCCACATCCCTCTTGTCCTGGGGAGCCCAGAACTGCACCCAGTGTTCCAGATGCAGCCTGGCCAGAGCTGAGGAGAGGGGTAGGATCCCCTCCCTCGACCTGCTGGCAACACTCCTCCTAACACAGGCCAGGAGAGCACACTGCTGGCTCATGGTTAACTTCTTGTCAAGCAGGATTCTCAAATTCCTCTCTGTGAAGCTGCTTTCCAGCAGGTCAACCTCTAGTCTGTAATGGTACCTGAGCCAGGCGCAGGACCTTGCATTTGCCTTTGCTGAACCTTGTCTGTCGAACAAGTATGTTCTGGGGGAATTATGAAATGTCACTGGCAGTCACATCAGCCGAGGTCATTGTATCTGGATATATATCTATTATGTTCATCTATATTTAGATTTGCCAATTGATAAATGTAACTGAAAAGCATAATTTAAAATGGAGTTTTGTAGAATGTTATCACCTGGCCTGCTTACGGCGTTTAAATGTTACTACATAAATGTCTCACAGATAAATAAGCTTTGCTTCACTTTCAATTTTTTTTTGAGCCAACAGGGACCTGCCTTACAGAGTTTTTGGTGTTTTGTTTTTTTTGATGATCAAATTTTGTGATTCATTTAGTCTTGTACTCTGAAATTCACAGTAAGCAACAGAGTAACATTTTGGGGGCTGTTTTGTTTGTTTCATTGTTTGTTTTTTGCTTTTTATTTCTTAAGAATGAAGGGATATGAGTACTGTGAATAAACAACATTTGACTAAGCTGCTCACTAGTTACTGTTTCTTTCTTTTTTTTTTCTTTTTTTTTTTTTTTTTTTTTTCTTTTTTTTCTTTTTTTTCATTCATAATGCTTAGTATAATGTTCTTACAGTTTTCAGTGAAATAGTGAAGACATGGCTTATAAGGATATTTTTAGGATGCAATATTGTGGTTTTATGCGTTTGTTTTAACTGGCTATGCTAATACCTGTTAGCATTTCCATGTTATTCTCTTGATTTCAGTGTCTGTGAATATCATTCTGTAGAACAATTTAAAATCCTGATTTCGGGAACAAAATAAATAATGGACAGTGTTAGGTATGCTCTTCTTCCAGCTGCATTAGATGCTCATCACCTCCCCCCCACCTCTCAACAGATTTCAATACTTATTATTAGTCTTTAGATGTAGCATTTCTGTACAGTAAGAGGGTAACACTACTGTACATTAAGGAAGTATTTCTCATGCTATTTGTTAAGTAAGACTAAATAAGAATCATTGTGGCCTCTTGAGGAGGTAAGAGTAAGATTTTTTTAAAAAACTTTTGGGTACGAGCATACTTGATAATGTTCTGTATATAAATAAATCCTATAGTTGATTGAGAGTGTATGCTCTTTTGAGGAAAATTTTATCTTCTTTTAATGCTTGCTCATAACTTGAAAGAGTGAAAGAGACATGAGAGAAATTTAAAAAGGTACATTAAAGAGATTTAAGTTTAAGTGACACTAGTGAGCAGTACCCCTCAAGATGTGGATGGCTCTTTCAGTTTTACTGCTCCTTGTGAATGCATTGGAAGCTCATCAGGAGAGGAGGCACCTTTGGCCAATCTCTTCCTGCGCCCAAGTAACACTTATTTTATGCTACAAAACCTCTCCTAAGAATCCATAGCTTATGTCTGCAAAATCCTTTAGAACACTAAGCTATTTGGCTATCCTGTTAAAAGTGATGATATATTTGAAAACTGTGTCAGTACAACGGCTTTTTTTTTTATGTCACTACTGTTTAAATCATAGTCCTCACACTTCTTCAGAAGTACTACCCTTCATCTGTACTAACCGAAGCCTCTACTACAGACACAGTTTTAAGACAGTTTGTAGATTCCGAAGACTACACCCTCCCGTGGCTCTTACTAAAAGTTGGGTACCTTTTCATTCCTCTCTTTAAGTCTTCTCTCTCTCTCTCTCTCTCTCTTTCTCCCTCCTTCTCTCTCCTTTTTTCCTTTTTTTCTTTCTGTTGCTATGTCTAAAAGCAGTAACTTCAATAAGAACAAGATTTATTCCAATGGGCAGGTGAAATTAAAACAAGTACCTTAAGCATTAAAATAAATAATTTCTTTAAGGCAATTGCATTTGTTGCTTTCTTTACCCAGAGGACTCCATAGGTTCTGCATTATCAGAGTTCACTGATTTACAGAGGAGAGGATACAACTTTCTGAAAGCAGGCCTCTTTCTAAACCCTTCAATTCTCCTGCTGGCCAGTTAGTTGAAGTTCTCATTTTTGCTGGCTTACAAATTTCTTATATTGCTGCATCTTTCTGAATCAATTTTCTGCAGCTTCCTGCATTTCTGTCTGGGCCTGGGTTTGTAATTTTCTCTAAAATATATACTCGCTGCCATTGCAGTTCCTTTTTAAAACTGTTTTTCAAAAGCTTCATGGCTTCAGCTGAAACTTTCACAGACCAACATAATTTATCTAGTTTGCCTGGACTCTTACTAGAATTCCGTGAACATTTTTACTTCTGCTAAAAGGCAAGAATTTTCAGTGCTTATCCTGACATAATGAGAGTTAATTTGTCAAAACACAGTAGGTTAGTGGAATATCCATTCTTGGTTTTTGATTTTTCAGTGCAGTAGGTACAGTAAACAAAGCGCTAGATAATCATCTTGCGGAACCTTTGTGCATCTCTGTAATGACTTCAGTGTGTCTTGCAGTCAGCTTATGCTGAAGTTAACCTGGTTTAACTTGTCAACTATGATATAAACCTTACTGGATTAGCCTGAAAGTGTTGAATTTTATGCATATTGGAACTTCAGTATTCCTGAAGTAGACAGGCGACAATTGCGAAGATTGTTTTCTAGTGAAAGTGTTGGGTTGCCCTTTTCTGTGTTGTTCTTTTAAGTATAGAGATGGTTCATTAACTTCAGCTGTAAACTTACTGTGTGGGAACTCTTTTTTTGTACGTAGTTAATGGGGAAGGGAGAGGGAATTTAATTTGTGAGTAAAAGGACAGCAAAACTATATGCTTTATTGTGATCAATTTTTACTTCAAAATCTGTGGGGAAATCTAGGAAATGGGGATCTATACTTGTAAACGAAATTAAAGTACTCCAGTATTTTGCAGAATTTAATTAAAGCTATTTTTTATTCCCCACCCACCCTTTGTTTTTAAGGAACTTCATGTTGGTGTTGTTTATGCCAGAACATAGTAGGCAAGGCAAATTAATTCCAGCCTTTTGTAAATCTGTAATTAGCCAACAAGATGCAACTGAATACGAATCCTACATGTCTTTGGAAATGAAAAAGAAATTTTGAGCTCTCTGACAGGAAGCTGAACGTGATGACGGCCTGGTCTATGGTGGGGAAGTTGAAAATGGAGAAGAGGCACACCAGAGAAGACAGAAATGTGGAACAAGATGTGGGGGAATGCAGTGCGGAATCTGAGGAATGGACGAGCTCAGAAAGTGAACCTGAGCAACCATACTTCAGAAGCAGCTGTAGCAATATACAGTGGAGAGAGAAGGAGGTTTCCACTAAGCCACATCGACCACTCTGTCGCTCCCCTTGTTTGGATTGCCCAAGTTTTTCACAGAGCAGTATCACACAAGACTTGAAGCTGGAAGAATGTAAACCAAGTTTGGACAAGGAATACCAAGCTAAAATGGATTTTGCTTTAAAGCTTGGATATGCAGGAGATCAAATCCAGGCTGTACTGAATAAACTGGGAGCAGATGCCCTCATCAATGATGTTCTGGCAGAACTTGTGAGACTTGGCAACAAAAGTGAATCAGAGGGACAAGGCAGTGCCAGCACTACCGCTACTACTCTGGTGTCGAGAGGCCCGTGTCCAAAGGAGATAACAAGCCCTGAACTGTCACTTGAGGATGAAGTTGTGGATAATAGTGATAACCTGAGGCCAATTGTCATTGATGGAAGCAACGTGGCCATGAGGTGGGTCTCCCTATTACATTTTTAAAGAAGAAGTCACCAAGATATTTATAAACAAAACAGCATTCTTGCAATATAATTTTGAGTTGTGTAGTATATTTAGATGAATAATAAATATTTCTTATGGACTGTAGTCCAGTCTTTTATATATGCTATTATTTCTTTTACATAATTCCTATTCCAGATGTGTTCTCCATTCTTACTCCCATATAAATATATTTTAATTAAGTTCTTCCCTCTGTCTTCTTTAGTAATTTAGCTGTAATGTACTTTTGTTGTAGATATGTTTAATTTTTAAGTTATTGAAGAATGTTATCAAATATTTTAATGCCCAGAGGCAAATGAATAGGTGAGGAAAACCTGCTTCTTCCCGAAATGACATACAGTGCATGCTGATAATATGTAATGGGCTTCAGGATATTTGAGTGACTGCTGATCAAGTTCTCTCAGAATTGGAAACTGTTGGCCTCTGTCAGTATAATGCTGTGCATGAGCTGAAAGTGCTGACTTGCACAGCTGTGGTGCTTGTGGACTCAGACGAGTGTGTGTGTGTGTGTGTACGCGCGCGTGAATATGACTGCTTGGGTTGGCACTTTTTCAGAGATTTCTGTCCCAGACCACTTACATTTGTAACTATAGAATACCCAGTTCAGCTAGGAAATGCCTTCTTTGTCATCGAGAAAGTAAGAATCTCTTTAAGTGAATTCTTTTGATACTTTGGTGACCCATCCATTTCTTGAGAAAGACTTCGTGCAATAAATTTCCTTCAGTATCAGCCTCTTATGGAGAAAAAAAAAATTGACCTGCCTTGTGTTTGTATATTATTATTTATTAAAGTTGCATGGCTTTGGACTATGTTGGTAATTCAGAGGCCTTAGTTATACAGTTGATATTAAATATTTTGGTCTGTTTTGGTTTTGGTGTTATTTTACATGATATTTTAAGTCCAGAAGGAGCATGTGTCTTGACTTCTACTAATCTATCGTATTTTTATCCAATAATAATAATAATAGAGGTACATTTAGAATGATAATTCATAGAATAACTTGATTCCTTCGCTAAACACAATTTTAGTAAGGCTCAAGCATCTTAATTATGCATCACCCACTGTACAGACTGAGACTGCATAAAAAGTGCAAGGACAACATACTTCTCAACTTTAAAAATAGTGCAGCCCTTAGTGATGATAACAGGAGCTTTGGCTTTATGGCAGAATGTGTCTTTAACCTAAGGTGGCTGTATAAGAATGACTTCCAGTCCATTCAGCACTGAATTTTCCCTGAGTAAACAGAAGTAACAGTTTGAGACAGGGCAATACAGTAACTGGAAGCCTCTCTGTGTACGGCCAGCAGATTTTAGTAGAGAGAGAAATTCCTATGATTATATAGGACCAAAAAGCTTCTTTACAGCTGACTGCATGGACTGCCCCTTGTGCTCCAGGGCTGTTGTAAACAAGGCCTCTCCTATGTTTCTGCCTCATGTGCTAGGCCCCCAGGTCTTCTCAAGTAAGGGATGTCATCACCACGCACAGCGTCCCATGTTCTCCTGGCATCCTGGGGCCTCCCTTGACTGCTCAGCCCCTTTCACAGGTGAGAGTCCCCCTCACCAGTACACCGTGGGACGTGACTAATGCAGGGCCCTTTGAAATGGATGGGATGATGTGAAGACATCCATTCATTTTCTTTACAAGTTCATGTAGAGGTTTCTGCAGAAAAAAAAAAGAATGGTCCCAACTAACTGGGTAGCTTGTGACCCATCGTGATTGATGAGAAACTACAGTACTGTTGGGAAGGAAAAAAATGCATTTTGAAAAGTATGACTCAAGGAATGCAACTTTGGCCTATTATTCTACCCTCTGCAGATGTAATTCTGAAAATAGTTCACTTTGTTTTACAAACTGGAATAATAAATGAATAATAATAACTGAGGGTTATGCTAGTTAAAATGTCGGATTCAAAACTTCTTTATTTTTTATTTTTCTAAAGTGGTTACAGTATTAATTGAAAAACAAACCAAAAAACAGAATGCTGTTTTTATTTTATGGCCACCTGGCTTAGCAAGGATATATATACGGTATTTTAAATACAAAGAAAACATTGGCTTAGATCTAAATATGAAATTCACCTATAATGTGTCGATCTGTGTGGCTCTCTTAGAGCTGTGCAGAATCATACTATGTGTACTGTAGTCATCTCCTCTTATATATGTGCTTGCATATTATTCAAGCATTGCTGAACAAATTCCTGAGGGCATTTAAAACCTAATTCTTCATTCACTGTTTGTTTAGAAAGCAACAAGGGTATACCCAAAAGGTACAGTGAATTGCATAGTTAAGATTCTAAATAGTACCCCACAAATCTCTATTTTTTTTCTTTACAAAAACTTACTACACCATTTTCTAAACGGAAACAGTGTTACAAAACACCTTTAAGCCCATTTATCTGATTTGTGTGCTATTTTGGAGATACTAGTGTGTTTCAGAAAACAGTATATACTTTTTTTTCCTTTGGTTTTGTACAACTTTGAGTAATTTATTTTCTTAAAAAAATATAAAGTACTTTAAAGAAGAAGAGATTAATTTCTTTTAAAGAAGAATAGATTAATTTCTTTTAAAAAGGAAGAGGTTAATTTCTTTTTGTTAATGCTGTCTTTTCATGTTGATCCTTAAGGTAAGCCAAGTTTGTTTGGAAAGATGAATGTGGTGGTATCTTTCATGAGATCAGCTAATAAAATGGTAAAGAAGGCAAATCTTCTGCATTAGGGTACTTTTTACATTTCTGAGGTAACAATATTTCACTATTTCAACTAGCAATGTTGTAATCGGATTGCTTTAATATCTCTGAACAGTTGTCACTTTCCAATTGTAAGCTGATCTAATAAAAATACTGTCTTTATGAAATTTGCTTCCTTCATATTCTTAGACTGTTAAAGCTATATTAAAAACAAACACAAAGTAACTTTTTGTCAATGCTATTAATAATAATTCTGCATGACTTGCAGTCATGGGAATAAAGAAGGATTTTCCTGCCGGGGAATTCAACTAGCTGTTGATTGGTTTCTGGAAAAAGGACATAAAGATATAACTGTGTTCGTCCCTGCATGGAGAAAAGAACAATCTCGGCCTGATGCACCAATTACAGGTAACAGATTTTTTTTTTCTTTTTTTTTTTTTTAACAAAGATGTCAAAGGGGAAAAAAAAAAAGTATTGCATCAAAACACAAGCATGTCATCCTTTGCTGAGCACTACATACTGCACTGTGTCTGTGAGGTTGCGCAGTGCTCATCTGTTGAAGGCAGAAGACAACATCACTGATAAGGAATACACATTAAGTAGCTACATCTAAAAAGTAATGCTGCTTTTTGTAATATTAATGGAGCATCTCAACACTCCTAAAAGGCAATATTTATAATTTTCTGTTAACGAAGAGATGTAAAAATATAAGAATTGATTCTTAGTGACTGGGCTAGTATAGAATAAGTAATATCAGTCTAGGGATTAATTTAATAGGATGATCTTGAACGCTGAAGAGGGAGGATAGATTTTGACGCACAGGATGAATTTTGTAATATGGTAACAGTTGGCTTCTTGACATGTTCAGAAGGAATAAGAAAAAGTGTGTAGCTGTTTGCAGGGGAGTAGGAGTGGTTAGATAGGCTTATTTTCCAGTTGCTTTGGAACCTCAGAAATACTTAGTGGCACTTCATGTTTAGATATTTTTGTGATAATGAGAAGTTTCTACGAGCACAGTTATACAGCACTTTGTCAGAAAAGAGAAAGTTTCATATTTCAAAGGCTGCATTTCTTCTAAAACTTTTAAGAAGTTTCTCAACTAAACTTATTTTACAGATCAAGAAATCTTACGTAAATTGGAGAAAGAAAAAATTCTTGTTTTTACCCCATCTCGAAGAGTTCAGGGAAGAAGAGTTGTTTGCTATGATGATCGCTTTATAGTAAAACTTGCTTTTGACTCGGATGGCATCATTGTATCAAATGACAACTATCGGGATCTTCAAAATGAAAAACCAGAATGGAAGAAGTTCATAGAGGAACGGCTGCTTATGTATTCTTTTGTGAATGACAAGTATGTTTTGTTTTGTTTTTTTGGAGTTTTTTTTTTCTTTTTTTGGTCCTCAGAAGTAGGGAAATTTGTTGATTCAGAAACTTCATTAAAAACTGAAATGCACATTTCTTTCACCATAGATTTATGCCTCCTGATGATCCTCTAGGACGCCATGGTCCAAGTCTTGAAAATTTCTTAAGAAAAAGGCCAGTTATTCCTGAACACAAAAAACAACCATGTCCTTACGGTAAGTGTGCAAGTCAGATTGATATACTGCAGTGAAAAGAAGATCAAGTAAGCATTTGTCATTACTTAAAAAACAAAATATGCATTTTTTTGTTTGTTTTCATCCAAGCACTATATCATTTTTTTATACATAGCATGGTTGTGTTAATAAAAGCAATGTAACAAAATTGAAGATAACCAAATATTTCAAAATATTACCAAATGTCTTGTGACTATCAGTTTTGTGCTGTTTTCTTCTGACTTGTATTCAAGGGGAAGATTCATAACAGTGATTGCCTGTATAAGTAATTTCTTCTTACAGTGTCAGTATACAAGCATTACTGTTGAGAGAGTGAAAGATACAAAGATCTCAACCAGCAATGTTGGCTTGATTTTGATTTATTTAACCTGAAGACACTTTTCTTACAGGTAAAAAGTGCACCTATGGGCACAAATGTAAATATTACCACCCAGAACGGGCAAACCAGCCTCAAAGGTCAGTAGCGGATGAGCTTCGAATAAGTGCCAAATTATCTGCTGTGAAAACTATGAGTGAGGGAGCCTTGGCCAAATGTGGCACAGGGCCATCCGGCTCCAAAGGAGAGATCAATTCTGAAGTGAAACGCATTACCCCAAAACGTCAGTCAGATCCAAGCATTAGATCGGTAGCTGTGGAACCTGAGGAAAAGTTATCAGTAGCACGGAAGTCGGAGGCCAGCTCTGTCCCATCTCTGGTTTCTGCATTAAGTGTACCAACACTCCCTCCACCAAAAAGCCATGCAGCTGGTGCATTAAATACTCGTTCTGCAAGCAGCCCAGTGCCAGGTTCCTCACAGTTCACACATCAGAAATCCTCACTGGAACACATGTCCAGTGTGCAATATCCTCCTATACTAGTCACCAATAGCCATGGCGCCTCAATTAACTATACTGACCAGTATCCCAAATACGAATCTTTAGGGGACCATGGCTATTATTCCTTACTCAGTGATTTTTCCAACTTGAGCATAAGTAGTATGCGTAACACAGATTTTTATGGGGCTGATACAGACCAGGGGATGTATTCTAGAAACTCAAGTCCCTGTCCCGAAAATCGCTTAAGCCATACAAGTAATGATTCTTATTCCTCTTACAATGACTTGTATCTGGATGTAGCAGATGCCAATCCAGAAGAAAATTTGAAGATCCACAGACTTTCATCACAAAATCGTCTTCAGCCTTTTTCCCATGGTTACCATGAAGCCTTAAACAGAGTTCAGAGTTATGGAACTGAAGAACCTAAGCAATCCCTCCGCAAGCAGTCAGTTTCCCACTTAGGCCTACATGCCCAGCATCCAGTTGTTGGAACACGGTCCAGTTGTCCAGGAGACTACCCTGTGCCTCAAAATATTCATCCGACTGCACAACCAAGCCGTGCCTTGGTCATGACAAGAATGGACAGTATTTCTGACTCAAGGCTGTATGAAAGTAACCCAACAAGGCAGAGAAGACCACCTCTCTGTCGAGAACAGCATGCTAGTTGGGATCCACTACCATGTGCGTCAGACTCTTACGCTTATCATTCTTATCCATTAAGTAACAGCCTCATGCAGCCATGTTATGAACCTGTAATGGTGAGAAGCATGCCTGAGAAGATGGAGCAACTCTGGCGGAGTCCTTGGATTGGGGTATGTGGTGAGCCACGGGAACCACATATTATCCCAGAACATCAGTATCAAACATACAAAAATCTCTGCAATATTTTTCCTCCAAGCATTGTCCTTTCTGTGATGGAAAAGAATCCCCACATGACAGATGCACAACAACTGGCAGCTATGATTGTTGCCAAATTAAGAACAGGGCGTTAAATCATTACAACCTCTTTTAGATTGATGAAACTATACAGAAGACAGGAGCTGGGGGAAAACTTACATGATGGAAGTGGACAAGTTTGTTGTAAATATTTTTTTAATATTCTCATATAAACCTCTGTACACAGTAGCAATCTATACATATATATATATATATATATGCGCCTAGGGACTGTATAAGAGCTGATTGCATTGTAAATTTTAAGATTTTAAATATAGAGATTTTTAATAGAATTTTACAGGAAGCATACCTTGCTGCATGGATATGTCATTAAGAACTAGAATGTCATGTTCAGTGTCTCAAAGCTGTTGATACAAAATTATGTTACCAATTATATTGCATGTATTAGTGTATACTTTCCATATGATTATAAATACCTAATTGGCCTTTCAAAGTATTCTCTATGCACTCCCAGATCACCTTTAGGATTTCAGCTTTGTTACTTGACAGTGCCTTTTGGTCTGTCACCTATTTAAGAAAAAAAAAAAACAAACTTGGCAAAAACTAAAATAACCAATTTGTAAAAGCGAAAGTGTTTATTCTTTTTTTTTTTCAGCTTTTAGATGTCAGTATTGTTGGGATTTCCTAAATTTTGGAACTGTTCACTGGAAGTCTGAGTATCTATTAGGATATCCAATACTTTGGCTCGATATAGCAGAAGCCAAATTTGTTATCAGATCAGGACCAAAATATTAATGTAGGCAGAGAAATGAGCTCCATTCAGTAAACTAAATGGAATTTAACTGTGGCGTCTCTCTTCAGATTTGGCTGTCATCTGTACTGTAAACAACTACCATTCTGGATGAATAGAAATGCTACACGTTAAAAAGTGTTCTTGTAAATTGGATTACTCTGCCTCAAGGAGAGGGAAACGGATGGTAACATGGATGTTCAGCAGTAACTGCAGCCCTTCTGGGAACAGGGATGGTATTTCTGTGAAACTGACAGTAAAGATTGGTTTACAGATCAACTTGAGATTTGAAGGGAACTGCTTTCTTGAAAAGAGATGCTACAGTTTGAGCTGGTGGCAAAGTTCTCCTGGTTCGTGCTCTCGAGATCCACGCAAAGGTGTGCATTTGCCTCATGAAAGCTTTTAGAGCCCTTGTTTGCACAGGGGAGAAGAAATTTGTGTGTGGCATTGTTTGTGCAACTGGTTATCTTGCTCAGGGTGGGAACCTTTGTAGCTAAATGTCTCCAAAAGAGGCGTTTATTGTTTTTTTTAAGCTGCACTGACCGAACGCCCTTTTTTGAATCCACTGTATATTTCAACATTTTAAAGCATTACTAACTCGATATGTCTCGAGCTAGGACTTGTTGACTTCTACTGTAGTTTTTTTCATGAAAGCTGAGAAGGCCTGGTTTATGGCCTTTTGTTTCTTCATGAGAAGGTGTGACACTGCCTAAATGTTTCTTACTGTGAAACACACGGAACGTGAGGCTGCAGTCAGGGTTGTTTCTGGTGTTTTGATAACGGCTTGCATGCTGCTTTCTGGTTATGTTTGTCTGAGGGAAAAAAATTACATCACTTCTTCCATTTGTGTTATTTTAATAATGGTTGGATTGATTCAAAATATTTTGTGGACTATTTATCATGTGCAAAAATGTGTTCATGTCAGATAAGAAAAGCAATTGCAGGTGCACCTATAGTTAATGTACAGGTGTTTGATAGCCAAATCATTTCACATATGATAAATATTCTAGTATTGGTGCAGGAACCTCTCCAAGTTCTTATATTACATAATGACTATGTCATTACATATTTGAATTGAGTTAGGTTTTAGTTATTATTAGCTATTAAAAAAACCTAAGCTTTTAAAATAGTTGATCTGTTAATGATAAAAAATAAATCTTCTGACACTAATTTCATAAAACAGATTTAAAACTTGGCCAGCTTTCAAAACACTTCTTACTAATCAGCATTTCATAATTTTAATTTCCAACTAGTTTTATCCTTTTCTCTTCTCTTGCATGGTATAAGCAGCTGAGAGCAATGCCTCAAATAACCAGAAATGACCTTTTGTTTGTTGATACAAATTGTATCTCTTTTTCTTGATTGTATAAAAACTGTAAAAAAGCATCGCTAGATTAACTTCAGTATTACATTTTCGCCAAAATGTTCGTGACACCATGTGTCACAGGAAAGTAGCCCATGGGTAATTATGGTCTTTTTATTTAAAATGGGCACTTATAGTTTATAGGCAAACAAGAACTTTTCAAAAACAGTTTATAACATGCACAGATACCATATGTACACCTCAAAACATTACATAAAGTTATTTTTTAGTCTATTTACTAAGTAGATACATTCTTGCACTAAAACTTTATGTAAAAATGGTGTTAACAACTCATCTGCATGTGTTTAATATATAACGGCTGTAGACTCTGCCTTAGTCTTAATGGATTAATTTATAAATTATTTAGGTTTAAAATGAAGTTTATTGTGCACTCACACTTTCCATCTTGCATGGAATTAAATATTTATATGTACAAAAATGTTTGTTCCCTTTTTCTCCAAGTATAAAGACAAGCTATTTTAAGATGAGCTTGGTGGGTGTTTTTGATGCACTCTAATTTGTAAGCCTGAGTGGAAATTGTTGTATGAAATATTGGGTGGAGATATACTCACTTTTGTAAGACTTGTTTAGTCATTTTAGTTTTAACTAACTTCTGCCTTGCTGATAGAATAAGGCTTTTTTAAAGGATGGAAATGTATCAATACAAATCCAGCGTATCATTTATCTAGGACAGTTTGTAGGCAAATTGTCTTTTTCTAAAAAGCTATGAGGAGCTATCCTCCATAGAATTACACAGTGGGCAGTGTGGCCTTCTGGAAAGAGTTTGCAAATTGTGTGCATATCCAGTTCTTCAAAATAATGACACTTAGATGTGGTGTAGTCTCTCCTGATTAGTCAGTTCAGTGGTAATCCAGCCATTCACATCTGTTTTGAGATATGTGTACAAGTCAATTCAAAAAAACTGTCACAGTCATTAATATTTAGCACAAAAGCTTAGATTTCTTCTTACAAAGAAGAGCTGATCTTCAGAAACATGTGATTATACTGTCTATATTGTAAATATAAGTCATTCTATAAAATGCTCTTTTTGAGAGCATATTTAAATATGTTTTTAAAACTGTAAGAGAATAGTTCTAGAAGCTATATTTTAATAAAATCTCCCAGTATTAAAAAAAAGAAAAAAATGGAAAAAAAAAAAAAAAGAATTAAAAGAAGTGAGGACGTGAAATTCTGGCCTACAGCAATCAACAGGACTTGAGCAGGAGGCTGTAGTGGGGCCAGAGCTTTCTCTGGGAGTTCCAATTTACTGTTCTTTCATTTTAGCTGTATTACTTTCACATATTCTATCACTTAACAGTTCTTGACCTTAGCTTTATTAGTTATGATTCACAATCAAATGCTTTCTGGGATGCCAGCCTAAGTTATTTATTTTTTTGAAGTATTACATGTTAGTAATATATTCGATTGTATATATAGATTTTTTGACTACTGTATGTCCTGTTGTTGTCTTAATTGAGCTACAGTAGTTTGCTTTATTCATTTGCAGATTTAAACGTTACTGTTTAATTGTTGTAAAAATTTTATAAATCCCTTTGGGTTTTTTTGGTTGACCCAAATATAATGTAAGTCTTAATGACAAAATGAGTGAAAATGGATGTTAAACCAGTATTTGGTGTTTGTAAATCACTGTAGTAAATGTGCAATGCTCTAATTAGTGCTGCATGTAATTCATTCATTCATTAGCATGGATATCAGTTTAGCTCTTTGTAAAAATATTTTAACCTCTTAAAATTAGAGAGTGTGCCTGCAGTTGCTTTGAACCCTCATTAAAAAAAAAGTCTAAATAAAGCCTATCTAGTTGGGTTCATATGCATAATATTAATGACCGCCTCAGACTGCATTTTCACATTCTTAATGATAAACTTAAAGAAGTTCAGAATACTCAATGAATCTGTCCAATAATTCAATTAAAGAAATACCTGGCTGGTGACATTCATGGATACCCGTGGCATAACAGCCATTACAAATAGAAAAATCTCAGTGGTCATATTGTATTACACTCTTACACTTCAAAAATCCAGTCTAAAGGCAAAGGGCATGCATTATTTCAGTGAGTTTTTTTTTTTTTTTCCCCAGAGTTGAAATACTGTTTTATTTTGACCCGCCAGAAGCTTACCTAAAGCATTAGTACTATATACTGATGTGATTCCAACCATTAGAGTTATTATTGTTACTATCATAGTAAGTGTTCAGCTGTAATATTCCTCCTGCACAGCCCCCGTGTGTGGGACAGAGTCTTATTAACTGTAAGAATATCTCCCATAATATTTAAACTGGAAAAATGTGATTGAACTGTCACTTAAGTTATTCTCACCTTAGTTGCTGGTTAGCCTTCGAAGAACCATTATATAGTATCTATGATTATGGTTTGTGGCATTTAAAGCTTGTAAATGTATTAGAAGAATTGAGAGGACTCCACAAGAAAACATAGGCTATTATCTGCTCCTTTTCCCCAGTGTTCTTTGTAACAGGTTTGCATGCTTATTTAATATTTTTGAAAGATGTTATACTTTATATATAAAAAATTGCTTACTTAATAAAACTGAGAGCCATTGGACTATGATTCTAGCTTTTTATTTTATAAACTTCATCAGGAGACAATAAAAAGGCTATCCTGTCTAAAACAACTATTACAGCCCATCCAAATAATTTATTATTTTTTAGTTAACTTACTGAAAAGTACCCACATTCTGAAATCATCCATAATGCTTGGTTTTTCCTTTTGTGCTTAAATCTGTGAAGGGACTGGACAAAACTGAGAGTCCCTGTTTTACTTTTAAAACAGAGGAGAAAAGTTGCTGTACTAGTTAGAGGTTGCTCTATTGTTAGAATATTCTTTGACCATTCCCCTCAGGGGTTTCTTTTTGGGGGCTATTTCAAATTTTAATCATTTATGGGGGAAGTGATATAATTGCATATATCATGACTACTTTAATTCAAATTGCTTTCAGTTACTTGGGAGAAGAGGTAAGGCTAGTTAACAGTTAAATTTTAGGGTTTATTTTTTTAGTTTTAACCGGATCTGCTTGACCTTCTCACCACACGCATGTTTGCTCTCAGGGGAGCCAGAATGAGGTGCTTTTGAAGAGCACAAGACCCCTGAGAAACAATATTGTATTTTACAAAGTTGCATTTTCAAAATCCCAGGGCACACTGTTGTTAATGTCCTTGCATATACTACTGAAAACAAGTAACAAATAGTTTCTGCAGACTCCTCTTCCTATTCCTTGTCTGATAAATTTTATTAAGTAGTGCTGAAGTACTTTTCATCCTGTAAAGGAAGCTGCATTTAGGATTCAGAGACCAAATACTGAAGACTTGCATAGAATCAATAAAGTGCATTAAAGTTCTGCCATCCACTTGTATTGAAAGTAAATTTAAAAGTGGCAAAAGATAGAGGCTCCACAGACAGTACAGCGCTTCCTACTTGTGTGGTTTATCCCAGCAGTGTTTCAAATGGTCCTAACTTCTATCTAGGAGCCTTTCTCTAGTTTCCCTTTGAAGATTTTTTTTTTCAGATTGTAACATGGACCTGGTTAAGTTAATTTACAGAGAGAAAACTAGCTTAAGAAGTCATCCCCAATGCAATGGAATAATCAAGTATTTTATGTTTACATCAAAACTGCATTTCCCTTTTCACCCAGAATATGCTTCCAGTAAAGAAAAAAACGCATGAAAACAAATTTTACCCAGAAAAATCTTTAAATAAAAGAAAAAGAAGCTAGAAATAGTGCAGTATTTACCAGTGTCATACTTTCCAAACTTAGGTTTGTGTTGTGTTGAGAAACTTCAGGAGTATCCAGTATTTACATTTTATGTCATCTGAAATGGCTGTTTGTATGGTTTTAAGGTCATCTCTATGTTTATTATATACTTACACTAATTTTGTCATTTTTTCAGGTATTTGGGAAAGTAGCTACAAAATTGCCGCACCTGTGATTAAACCAGAGTAGACACCAAGGTTCATAATCCTGATCAGAGTATTACATTAGTATTTCATCTAAGTTTTATACTGCTGTTTTCTTAGTAAAAGCCCTCTCCTGTTCTTTGAATATTAGTACCTTTTTACTATTAGCATTGTTCTAATAGCATGTTTCTTTTTCACAGCCACTCCTTATTTCATTTTGTGCTTGGTTTCATGCCTGATTTTTCTCCCAGCCCTGTGGTACTTTGGTTAAAATTCATGCCAAGTCTTCCCAAGTCATGATTGTTTTTTAAAAGCATCTGGCATGTGCGTATTTTCCTACAGAGGAGCAACAGGAGTAAATTTAGCAATTTTATTTGACTTACTAGTACCTTAGTTTTGCCTTAGATCAAAGACCAAGATCTGCATTTCATGATTCCCTTAGTGTTGCAATGAGAGAGAGAAAAAGAAACTCTGTTTACAGCCAAGCAGTAAGAACAAACTTCTTACAGCCAAGCAGTAAGAACGAACTTCTTCACTAAACAGTCTTAAACAGATTTGAGGAACTGCTGTAAAAGCATAAATTTCTTAAAAAAAATCTATTCCCACAGGAAATTGTTTGCTTTCCCAGCATTGTGTAGAATCAGCTCTGTTTGTTGCTACAGAAGGAATGCACACTGTACTTTCAATCTGCAACAGTTTTTGGCTGTCTGGTGAGCACACAGTAACCAGAGTAGGATGACAAAGGATGACAAAAAATTACCTTAAAGAAAACAAACAAACAAACACTATGGATCTTTACTTGAGAGCTACCCTAAGGCTTCCATGAGTTTTTTTATTTACTTACAGTTTAATCCTGTGCAGGGTACTGCTAAAGTAGCTGTTTTTCTAGCTCTCTTCCTAAGAATATTAGCATATAATTCAGCAGTAGCTCTAAAGAACTTTTTAGATCTCATTTCACAATGCTTGACATTTTCAAAGGCTGTTTCTGCTTTGTTTTTAAATACTGCAAATTACCACTAGCCTCACTCAGAGAAAAGCTCCATCTTCTGCTCTAAGAGATAAACACCAACAAGTTCTTGCTGAGAAGTCTTGAATAAATACACCCTTAAACTGCCAAATTTTTAACCACGGAACTGCAGAAGCCACAAAGTTCTAAATACCTTAAATACAGCTAAAAAAAACCTCCTTATTTAGGAGATGGTAGCTTTAAGTTCTTTTTCTCAGCAACTTTTCAACTACATACTCAGTCCATTTCTGTAATAGTCACACTTAGCTCCTGCAAAGACCATAATATTATTTATGGAGCTCAGCAAAAGCATGAATAGGAAGCACAGTCATCAGAGAAGTTTAGTTAAAAATAGACAGAATCAAGTGTCCTTAAGAGTACTACTTGAAAAAAAAAATGCAAAAGATGTTTACGCACTAAACTGCATCTGAAAATGATTTTTCCGGTCTTCTAGCTATATGAAATTTATGGCACAGCCCTACCCTAGCAAAATAATCCAAACTCATATATGACTACATTAGCTTCACTGGAAGAGGACAACTCTGTAGTCTGCCCAATGACAACCAGAGTGTATTTTTAATATGGAAGTTCAAAAAGAAAAATAGGGTCTAGAAAGGTTTGCCTTTAGTCAAGGTTATTTAACTGTGGGGAAAAAAAAATGCTGAATGATTCCATAGTATAGTAACTGTATTTCAAAAAAAAAAAAAAAATCAGCTAGGGCTGTAAGTTCATGATAGTGGTTAAAGAGAAACTTATTCATGGGACTTAAATTTTCACTCCTTTATTAAGTAAAATGGTCAAAATTACATGTTCAAAATTAGTAAATCTTCATTCAGAAAAAAAAAAAAAAAAAACAGGGAAAAAAAAGAGAAAAAAGAAAAAAAAAGAAAGGAAAAAGTCTTGGAGTGGTGGCTATTTCCCTATTGCTCTTCCGTGCCAGTTGTGCAATACTGAAAGCTGGAGGAAAGTCTGCTGTTTTAGAAAAGTTGAAGGCCACTTTTTATTTTATGGAAGTCATTCTGGGTCCATAACAATCCTCCTGTCACAGGGAAGTTCAGTTCTGCAGAGCTGTAAGAGGAAGAGAAATAAGCTACATAAGCAACCAAACCAATTTAGACGCTTGCATCACCACAGCCACCGTGATCGCATTCTAAACATCATTAAGGAAACTGTAACAGGAGTCTTTAATTTCCCCCCAAAAGACCACTGCTCACTTCTAGCTCTGGACACTTCGTTGCCACAGTGTTCGTAAGTTCATTTAAGCGCAGGGACAATCCTGAGGTGCCAGAGACAAGCACATACCAAAGGAAAGATTAGCAACTAAAAACTTTTGGTAGGAAGACGTAACTTCAGAAATGACCAGTTTTATAACCAGAACAGTTTTCATCTGAGCTGTCCTTTGCAGCTAGGAACACAAGCAAATGGGGAGCTTGGCGCGGCGTGTACAGGCAGACATCTGCGTCACTGCTTTGGGGCTGCCTCCTGGGGCCAACTTGGTGCTTGAGATGCCCCCGCTCTGCCCCGTCTCTGTGGAGCTTGAGCAGCCGGGCTCGTGGGTGACCGGAGGAGCCTTCCCCTCTCCCAGAACACACTCTCTATGCCCTCTATGCTTCTGTAGTGGGAAAGGAGATCTATCAGTAAGGTCAACAAACCTTTCCAGCTGAGACTGCCTCAGCCCCATAATGCTAAAGCCTGGATCAGAAAATGCAGCACGTGGCACATGGAAACTAGCAATTCCATAAGCAGTGGCTTATGAAGGCTTCTGTTTGGTGACAATCAACAGCATGTTAAGTCATTTCTAAATATAGAAGATGGTTCACTCTCAAATAGGCATAAAAACCCTTTCCCTTGCAGAAGTTACCTTGTTAGGATTAAGCCCTGGAAGATTCCTCCAAGCAATACGTGAACATGACTAACGTTGCTCCTTCATGTGCTTTAAGATTTTATAGGCTGTTCCAAGTCACAAAGCGCTGCTGAACATGCAGCTCAAAAGAACACTGGGAGAACACAGTTAAATGATTCACTACGCAAAGCTTTAATAAGAGAAGGAATTCAAATCCTTACAATGCTAATGGTGTGTTTTATCACTTGTATAAATTTTAAGAGAATGGGAAAGGTAGACAAGCTACATTTTAACAAGAAAATGTCTTTACAAAATCTACTTGATCCACTTGAAACCTGGTATTTGACATTAGTGAAGAAAAAGGGAAAAAATGGTTATCTTTTCCAGGTTTATGTTCTCTATTCCTTATGCCCAAGGACAGTTCAAGTAGTCCCTGCTACAGTTGAGACTCCTCCAGAACAAGAATGTATTCTCTTCCCACCCACTACCTTCACCCTTCAGCACAAATTGCTGTCCCACTTACCTGCTTGCACATGCCATCCTTAAGACAATGAAATCCAGTCATTATCTATGACCATTAAGTGATGAATCCCATTTCTGAAATGTCAGTGCAATACTTTGGTGCAAGCCTTGAAGCAACTGCATGTCAATAACCTTCAGAAAACCCTCCCAAGTGGTCATTGCCACCCCTAAATTTGCTCCTATTGTAAAGTGACACTGACACCGGGAATAAGCAGCTACATACTTCTACACACAAAAAAAGAACTGCCCGAGGATGAGCACAGCTATTTGAAGCGTCAGAGGCTCCCACAGCAACGCTAAGCATGAATTTTGACTACAGCACATCACACACTAGAATACCCACTGAAGAAAACAACCTTCAGGGACAAAGGAGGAAGGAAATTCAAGTTTTTCCAAAGTATCCAGGCATCACAGAAACTTACATCCTGTGTTAGAACAAAAACAAAACCTCTGAGGATACAAAAATATTTCTACAAAGAAGATTAAGGTATATGTGAAGAATGATTTACAGCAGCTTGAAGCTATATGCTGAAAAGCTCAATGCCTTTTCCTGATCTGTGAATAACTGGTAGTGTAGCAGACTGCTGCTCAGAGCTTCTCAGAGAAAGATACTTCCTCCTCCTGTGGTCAAAATACCTCCCCATCACTCTTTCCAGATAAAACTCCTGGGGGCCTTGCAGACATGGACAACGCAGAAGGATTACAGCTACCTCTTTCAATATCTGATGAGATGTTTTTCCTCTGGCAAATGGAAACTGCCCAGAATTCAGCTTGCTAACAAGTTCATCTTTCCTCCCAGTTACATACACGCCTCACCACTCAGGGCTTCCTGGACCTGATGTTGTCCCCAGGACAGAGACTCTGGAAACAGCCGCCAACATCATTCTCCACCTCAAACGTACTGCAGGAAGGTTGTCAAGGGCAAGCTCATCACAGCAAATTAACTGCTTTCCAGAAGGGATGAAACTGCACTACTGTTAGGCAGGAAAAGTGTTTTATTACTTGGGATTCCAAAGAGAAAGCACTCTTTGAATAATCAGTTATTTTGTTTTACAACTACTTTCACGTCACTTTTTCCCCAATTGTTTATCTGCACAGACAACTAAATATATAATAAAGGGCTATGACCTCAAAATTTACTGCTTTGGGATGGATTGATGATCATCTGCTCTCTCATCAGCAAGGATGCTGCCGGCAACTGGATCCCTGAATGGGGTGGGAGAAGGAGGCAAAACAGCTGGGGCAGATGGACCAAGAGAAAGAAAAAACATATCTTGTCTCCAGCCACAAGGAGGTAGAGAATTGGTGTTAAAAGAAAGAAACACAGGAGGTTACCAGAGGTACCAGAGAATGTGTGGAATAAATGCAGTCGTGATAACAAAGTATTCATAAGTCATTATGGTTGGAAAAAGACCTTCAAGATCCAGTCAAACCATAAAGTTGGCCTACAGGTAGGCCCCAGACAATAAGCTCTTGTCAAAAGTGGGACAGTACTATACCAATGGCTTCTGTTCTCTGCAAAATCACATTTCTCAGGAACTCAGAAAACATATTATACTTTTCTCCTTTTTTTTTTTTGTATATGTATGTTTGTTTTTGCACTATCCCTCTTCCTATTAAGTTTAGTCTATTAGCTAGTAGGAATTTGCAAAAGATGGTTTTTGAACTCTGTAACATTATATGGAATGGAATGGAGATGCATGCAAGACAACAACCATATTCCCTGATAATTTGACCACCAATTTTTTTTTTCTTTTTTCTTTTTTTTTTTTTTTTAAGCAGATAGCTATTTCCACACTCAGAGTAAAGCTGTGACTGTAACTAACCACACTTCAGGACTAATATCCACTTTTACTTTTACTGACATTTTCAAGGATTTTGCTGACCTCTCAAGTAACATAGCAAAAAACATATGCTAGTAGATTTAGTGAAATTTTATTAATACATGAATTATTTTAGTAATGCATACTGTGGATTTTCAAACAAGACTTCAATACGGTCAAGTCATAGCTCCTTTAACACCTGTGTCAGGAGTTTAGCAGAGTTTGAGCTTGCAAAGGAATTCCTGTTCCTTTGCTTGTAGAGCAGAACCTGAAACTGTTAGATGATCTTTAATTCCTACTACTCTAGAAACATCATACAGTCACCACTCTGAGAAATATTCTGGGATAATATCTGATACCAGTATTATACAAGTCAGAAAGGGTACGTGCCAGCATCAATTAGCAGGTTATGAACAAGCCAAAATAGTGAATAAGATTTCTTCATATCCATTCCTTTATACCCTCCCTAACGATGATTCCAT
This sequence comes from Crypturellus undulatus, assembly GCA_013389825.1. Classification (NCBI taxonomy): domain Eukaryota; kingdom Metazoa; phylum Chordata; class Aves; order Tinamiformes; family Tinamidae; genus Crypturellus; species Crypturellus undulatus. The sequence goes on along the minus strand of VWPW01026302.1, from coordinate 302,848 downwards.
CTATCGTACACAGCAAAACCTACTGAGCCAATGAAGAATGAATTAAGAACCCCCTGACCTGTCTCTAAGTGGCAGAGCCTGCTGCCAGGATGCTGAATGGGACTGATCACTGTAGCGGTTAGAATTCTGCTGCATTTCTTTCTTCTTAGCAGGGATTCACCTAGCTACACATGAAGTTGAGCACTTTTATGTTTAAAGTCTCCAAGTAGTCTATCATTTGTGACTTGGGTGAAAGTCACAGGGCTTTAAAACTGAAAGCACATCTGCACGTGACAGAAGAGACAGAATGGAAGTCTTGCTCTTCAGAATTGGAGACAAATCTGAAAATAACTGAATAGGCAAAAATATGAATATATGCAAAGTACCTTCCCACGCAACACCCCAGCCTGCATTACTCTCAGTTATTTGCACTTTGTCTAGTGCTTTCCCAAACTTGACCTACCAATTACAGGGAACGAATCACCAATTAAAAAGTTACTCTATCAAGTGTTTAAGAAATAAACTATATTTTATTTATATTCTGCAGTGTTCCTTGGTGGTAAATACAGGCAAGTCCCTCCACTACAGTGCATGTGACAATACTAATTTGACAGCTAATAGCACTTGACATCCTTTGATTTCAAATGGTGAAATAATGACCCTACTAAAAAGTCTTCAGAGGGATGGCTTAAATGGACAAGTTTCATTTGGTATCAGAGAAGATGAAATTAAAGCTTTCTATAAAAGCTTTCATCATTCCCATGGCAATCTGTATTTCTTTAATGAATTCAGACCTGTAACTTGAATCACTAGGTACAGCTCTGAAAAAGTCAGTGAGCAATACCAACATAGTGTGACTGCAGATCTGAGCCCTAAGGGGATAGAAATTTCAAGCCTGCTAAGGCTGTGCACTGATGACTTCCAAATAGTTTAGCTGCTTACCTGTAATATAAAATAGTGGGGCCTGCAGTGACAATGACCTTACTCTAAAAGTGTTCTCTAGTATCCACAACTGGATAGCAGAAAGACACATTTGTATTTACTCGTGCTAAACTCTAAGCACATTTACCACCCAAATTACATATAGCCGATTTTTTCCTCTGATGTAATGAGTGTGATCTGCAATCTACCACTTCCTGTGGGTACCTTCTATCTTCATCCCCAGGCTTTCCCACTGAAATTCTTCAGAAACAACCATCTTATTAGTATGAGTCCCCTCCCACAGAGAATTAACTACTCTGGGATAACTAAAAGACTTGTCCAAGGTCAGGCAGCGAAAATATGGGAAAGCCAATACTACTAGTTTTATCTCCTGGCTTCTAGTCCTTAATTCTTTAATAGGAAAAACTGTGGTCTTGCAATTAAAGTTTTTCAGTTCAGTGCTTCATCAAGCAGATTCTGCACTAAATCTCAATAGAATTGGTTTTAAAAAATCTGCACTACCAGTGCTAGTAACTCGTGATCAGCACATGCTATCTTACGAACAGCACCAGACAATGTCGAAAATTATCAGTCCAAAGAAATAATATTGCCCTGTTACATCAGCACTGTAAAGGCCCTTTGAAATAAGCACATTAGCTGACAAATGAATGAAAAAAAGAACATATTTTGCTCAATTACTAAAGAAGTAAAAAAGAATCATGAAATTTTCACACTACAGAACAAGGCAGAGATAAATGCACACTTCACGGTTCAAGGACAAAATTCTGCAGAAATTACTCACTTTGTAGCAGGAGATTTCCAGTCATCTCTCACTGGTTGATCAAGTAAGGACATCATGGAATAATTACTCAACATGAGACCATCAGGATCATCAGTCTGACCTGGGAGTTTCCCAATAGGAAAGTCTTTCCATTGAACTTCATCTGGGTAAAAACAACATTCAGCACATAAACAAAAAGTCTAAGCTCCCCATAGAGATTTTTCAAAAAACAAAAAAACCCACAAGTACTGTCTCAAGCAAAGCAGGCACTCAGCAAGAGTTGTATGATACAAATCTGAGTTTAAACTAATTTAACTATTGCTTCCAAAGAAAGAAACTGCAATATGGAAGACAATGGGAAAACACCTGGAATCACGTAGTCTCACGCAGGCTATACAGTACAGCCTGTCCAAAGCACTGAGAGGCAATGTCTACTAACAGAAACCTCACAGTACCTGAAGCAAGCCTTAATATTCACCTCTTTTGAGCAGACTTTCATTTGAACCTAAAGTATTTACATATGCTAAGTAAAAATCATACTTGAAAAACAGCTTCTTAAAAAATTCACCCTGTGTACTCCTGTAATGTAAAGAGCTATTTGTACATACATGAAGATACAGAACAGTGTATTTGCACCCAGAAGCTGCTTCAGGACTCACTGAGGTTCCCAGTTGCAGATCAAGAGTGCTGGGTAAACAGGAACTGAAGCCACAAAAGTAGAAGCAAGGGCTTTAGCCTTTAGGAAAACTCTAGCTAAACCATTTATTCACTCTACAAACTCCTTGCCTTTTTCCTTTCTTTAGCTCGCCACCATGCCATGACTTCAATTTTCCTAGAACCTGGAACTTATCAACATATACCTAGTGCTTCTCAGTACAGTCAGTCAGTGCTTTGAAATAGCCCTAAATATGACAAGCAGAAGCTTTCAGCACATAATACTGAAATGCAGGAAATGACCATATTTTCCTTGCCATTCACAGGGCATATATCCTGCCCTGTCAGTTGGGTAGAGTGAAATTTTAAGCATGGAGTTTGGAAATGCCTGATCTTAAAAACTTAATAAAGCAGCAACAACATGCTCCAGGAAAAAACATTCTGATTATTATGATGGCTTTTAAGGAGTCCTATGTTGATATGCATGTGTTCTGAAATAAAATAAAATTTAAAAATAAATAAATCTGCAGGTGCCTAGATGATTCTTCTATTTTGAATGACCCCAGAGGGCCTTTGCATTTCTGTCAATATTTGCTAGTGATGTAGATAGTCGAAGTCTAAAGAAATCTTTTTACCTGCAATGATTTGCCAGGCAGACCCCTGAAGCACAGCCCTTTTTTCTGCAATGGCCAACATGTTATCAGAATGAGCAAGCCCTTCCAAAGGATTTGTTTCAGTCACCATTTCTTCTTTTCCTTCTTCTTCCACTTCCTCTTCACCATCAGGTCTCCCTAGCACATCTTGTATCTCTACAGTCTGCTCATGATTTTTAGCCTGACTTTCTTGTCTGGCCCTCCACTGTAAGCTCTCTATAGTATAAATTGGCTGTTCATTGGAGTCTGAAGACAGCCCTGGACTGGACAAAGGGCCGCCTCCTTCTGTGTAAACAGAAGTGAGATACAGAAGGTTCTTCCGTGCAGAACGTGGCAAACGAGGCTTCATGCTTGCAAGAATCCTACAGAAAAAAAAGAAAAAAAACCCATAAAAGTCTAAGAAGCAAAAAGAGACTCCATAGAAGCAAAAAGAGACTCCATAGAAGCAAAAAGAGACTCCATACTTAGGTTTATCAAGCTAAGTAGCCTTTTAAGTCTGAGCTTCCTCCAGGACAGTTTGCTTGTCTCTATTAAAAACAAAGCTGATTATTCTAATAAATAAATAAATAAATAAAAGTGTATGCTAGAATGTTTTATCTTCATGGTAAAAAATAAGGACTTCGGGTCTTTATAACTGAACTTCTCCTTTTGCTCTTTTCATGCAAAAAATTTACCAACTATACTAATCCCACATCACCAGTATAAGCAGCCATATCTCAGCTATAGGCCACGTTCTTCCAGACAAGCTGCTTTTCTCCTGCTTTCCCAGATGATTTCTACCTTCTTTTTGAAGGAGCAACCAATGAGTTCTGCTGCTTCTCTTTTATAGAATCAATAGAGAGTTGAGCAGCAACAATCATGTTTTTTTTTATATACCTGACAATTTCTGGAAAACATAAAGGAAGGGAGCATAGACTTAACTCAGCCTACCAAATGTGAGTTGCCCAAAGCCATTACAGAGCACTGCTGCCACCTTTCTAGGTCACAGGGCCAAACTTACAGCTGAAGAAGGTGTGGAGTTGCCCAGCAAGGAGCTTCCAAGCAATTATCAGTGAGTCTAATCCAATGCAAATGAACTTTTTGGAGGAATAGTTCTTTCACATGTATCCGTTTGTTAAATCGGCATTTCCTCTTCCCTGCAAAAAAGAGTAACAAAGACAATAAGGTGATAAAAAAAAACAAAAAACAAACAAACAAAAATCCCTCATCCCTTTGTATTTATACCACAGTCTTGATCACCAAACAAGCTTGCATTCCAAAGCAGTTTCAAGATCAGATACGCTGACCAAATGTGCCAAGGTTGTTGGAAGTAATTGGCAATGCAGTGACAGCTAAATCAGCTCTACAGGACATTAACAGATAGAATCTGATAAACAGTGAGATGTAGAGGTTTCCAAGTTGGCACTGTGCATGCCATGTCAGATGTGGAAGTCATGGAGCTGTGTTTGAACAATACTGTCTCCAGTAAATGCCATTGAGCTTCCAAGACCCGAAACTATTCTAGCCAGCACTGCAAGTAGACTTAACAGCTAGTAATGCCTCATGTTCAGGGATCTTTACACACTCAGTGCTGACTGAAAGCATCAAACGAATCCAAACCTGTGACTGCCACAAATACTTGCCAAATTTTGGTGTTGACTAAGTCTGACTGAGAGAAAGACAAGGTGGCAAAACGACACTAGCTGGAAATCTCCTGCCGACCCACATCTCAATATGAAAGTCCAGTTGATATAAGTCCTATGACACACTTCAAATAATTAAAGCTCTTCTAATAGGTGGGATAGAGAAAGTGCAGCTGTCTCTGTAGTGAAACACACAGTTTGCCAACTTTAATAGTTCTAACGAATTAGGGATAGAAAGTAAAGATTACTTATTGCTTTCATCTAAGTTTATAAAGCATGACAAATCCTGGGATGGGATTTAAAAAAGGATATCAAGACTATGCAAGTATCTTGCAAAGGCTTGAGTTAATAAAGAACTGAGAAAAAGGGACTCCTAAGAATTTGCTTATGACATATGTATTTGCTATCTACTTGGTAATCAAGCTACTAGAATTTACTTTATCTTGAAAAAAATCCCTTAAGAGGCTGATTTCTCACAGAAGAGATTGGCTTTTCACATCTTGAGGAAGCCACAGCAAAGCAATTCCCATTTTTCATGAGAAATGCATGACACACAATTCTACCAGTTAAAAAAAGTATAAGAAATGCAATGTTGAAGTGCTCCTAAAGCATACTGATTACACTTCCCATCTCCAGTACTCACCACCCTTCCAGTCCTTGCAGTGGTATAGAAGAGACTCTTACATTTTTTTTCACACAAATTGCAGATTGACTCACCAGCATTAACTCTAGCAATGCTAGTCAGCATCTCAGAAATCCAGTTGATTAGGAACTGGGGCCGAAGTTCCGAAGAGTCCGAACCTTCCTTGAGCTCTGTAAACATTTTCTCTATTAGGATCTGCGTAAAGCTTCGGGAAAGAAGGCCTGTCAGCAAAGGCTGCCAGAAGCAGTAAAACGTCCGAGGAATTTTGAAGTGTAGTACCTCTTTATTTGCTGCAACAAAAAGGAAAGCAGCCAAAATCACTGATGGAAAGAAAAGCACTCTGATTATAAAACATTGGTGCAATGCCTGTTGCAAACTAAGTAGCTTGTACTGAAATCACTGGTTCCACGTTCTGTTCTTTAAATACCTCTGAACTTGGAGCTATTCATTTCCTATACTAGGAAACTAAAATAAGCAACATAATATAAAAGTTAATTAGTAAACTGCAGAAAAATTTACTTCTGTTTTGCTAATCCCTTGCCAATTTCAGCTTATCTCCCAGGTAACAAAGAACAGTTCTGTCTAAAAATACACTTCAAAGAGAAGGTTCACTGAGCAAAACTTCTACTATATTACAGTTAAAGAAACTTGATGAATTTGATTGGAAGTTTCCTTGCCTGATGTTTCAAAAAAAGTCGCAGGAAGATACACAAACCATTATTTTTCATTGCTTCCAGATACCAAATTTCCTTGAAGAAAATCTAAGCATTTCCAAACCTGTGTACAGCAGTGTGGAACTAACATAAAACGGAGGTGAACAAGGTGAAAAATAAAATGCCATTACTTTTGACTTGCTTCAAACTCTTAATGTAGAAAATAAGTCAGTAGGAGTTCATGAAATCAGTAACTACAACAGGTATGGACAGAGATGCTAGCTTTTGAAGAAGTCTCCTTTGCCACACAGAACTCAGAATTCATAAAAGGGTCAGGAGAACAGGTAAGAAGATGTTTAAGGACCCAGACATATGAATAACATATAGAGTATTACAGCTTTCAGTATGAGAGAAAAAGGAAAAGAACCGCACATAACGCTAACTATGCACTTTTTATTTATGTGGTGCTAGAGTCACTAACCTTTATACTTGATATTTAACATCTTGAGACATTCCACTGTCGGGATGAGAAAGCCGTCACTGAGAAGAGCTTCAGCCACCGTCTCTCTAGAGCAGAGAGCCTCGTTAATGTCACTTATGCTTTTGCATTTCAAAATATTACTTGTACTAGCTTGTAACAGTTTGGGAGCCAAATATCTGTAATTACATGTTTCACATACATGCTCCCAACTAAAATGAGGTGCTGTAGCCTGCAGTAGGGCACTAAAATCTTATATTGGCTTTGGGATGGCTATATCCCATTAGAATTGGAGGCGATATGTAGTTGTACAAACTGAAACAGAACCAAAACTGTGAAGAAAACATTGCTCAAATTGCAGAGGAAAATAGCTACCACTGGTATTTCATAAGCAGCATATGAATTTTTGTTATAAAGCATTTATAATACCAAAATACCTGTAATTGCAGTATCATCTATGCCTTCTACAAGCATGTCAGACAAGATTTGAGAACCTCTAACCAACAGGACTAGATTAAATTTCAGAGGAAAAGTAGGCCCTCTGGATCTGTGGTGCCAATACACTTCTTAATACCCCATTTACGTAGGTGTTTCAGCAGACAAGCTGCTGTTGGATCACAACTGTTCTTCCCTACAACAGATACAGCTTCTTTTTTTCCGGAAATCTCCTACCCTCACAGCTGTCATCTGAACTACATTTAGTTGGACAGTACTGCATGGTCCAGCTCAAGGACTCATATGCTATCAAACTGTCTTAATACAAGTGAAATGGGAGACTGAGGACACCAGTAAACTGAGCTGAAAGTGAAATACAGCAGAAGGGACAGAAGCAAAATTTCCACAGCTATCACTATATCTAGCCATAGGCTTCTACTGAGTTCAGTGTTTAGTAACATGCAGGGATATAGAGCTAAACCCAACACTGAGCATAAAAATCAAGACATTCATTTCAAATATCAAATAAATTCCACAAAAACAACTGTTTTCAAAATGAGACTGTTTAGATTTGGAATAGTATGACTCACGTTAAGTATAAGCTATGTTGGCAAAGAATGGATAAGAAAATTCCATGTTTTCTCAAATAGGAATGATTTCCAAATCTAAAAGTCTGGGCATGATCTGGATCCAATATAGGGTTTTTGTAAATGCAAATAACAAGTCAAATATCTGAGGGCAGAAACAACACAAATACTATCATTTTGTCTGAGGTAGATATGATGGGACACCAACTTTTTATGAAGGCAAAATATAGAATGCAATTTATTCTAAAAATCTAATTCAATTTCCATTCTCTTCTTCTCTGGCACCCGTCCCAAGATAATTACTATTATTCTTACATGCAACAACTGCTCATCGCTATTATTATTTAACTCCATGCAGATGGTAGTTTCCATAGAGAAGCCCATTTGACTAGGAAAGGCCCACTGGGTTAGCTGCATGGAGCAGAAGGTTCTTAGCAGTAAGCAGCTCATTTTGCTTTAGCTCTAAAATAACCTTCTGCTTTCTGCACAGTCCTAATTATAAGATATGCTGATAGAAGAGAAGAAAGGTTTTACACAGAATTACATGGGGATTCGAAATTAGAAAAGTACTTTCACAGATGACTTGACATATTTAAGAGATCTTATAAGCCCTGTTACCCCTGAATTTGTAACTCATATATTCTGACCTAATGAAGTCACAAACTCTTTTTTTTTTTTTTTTAAACTTTTTCTACCTGCCTGCCCTCCACACAGCTCTTCTGGACTTTTTTTAATGAAAAATTCTCTATTAAAGTAAGAATTTTCCTGCAAGTCCTTCAATTAATACATAGAAAATACATGGACTGCAGCAGCAAACAGATCTTCATTTGAGAAGGAATGCACAGCTAGTCAGTCCTTCAGAAAACTTTGTCCACAGGGAGGCCATTAGGCACAAACTCCATGGAACTGATCCAGGACGGGAGTTCCAGCACACACACAAAACAGAGCAGATGCAATTAACACTATGGTATTTGCAGGGAGGGAAGCAGTGACTGTCTATTGTAATGGCTTGTGTAATCATTCCTTGTCCAGTACAATAATACTATTTATCTCCTCTCACACAAATGTCAGATGGCTACAACTGCAGAATGGATTGGTAGCAAGGGCTATCCAAGATACAACTTCGATTAAGCTTCTGAAAGGTTAAGAGAATCTATGACCCTTCACACATCAATATTTAATGGAGAATTCCCTCAAAAAAAGGATTAAACTTGCATTTAAGAGAAACTCCACGCTGAATTTCTGTATTAATGTTGCTATATGAAGATTAGTGGAAAATAAAGTGTAATGAGGTCTGATTTTCAACACATAGTATAGTATATAGTATTATTAATAAAAAGAGGCAGAGGCACAAGCATGAATCATTTCTGGAAGTTGCATTTAATCGCTCTTGACTCCCAAAGAAAACATGTAGGAGGTTAAAAGACATCACTACTCAGAGCATCTGTTCCAGAAGGTGGAGATATGCATACACTACCATTACCTATAAATATAACAATTTGTGTTCTTTAAAAGTTGTATCTGGAAGGTAGAATAAAAATAACCTGAGGGGAAGCTGATACCCAAATTTAAGCTATGTGAAAGAGGGTCAAATTCTAGAGGGACTCCCATAAGAGGGAGTGCACTTGTGATTTGTCGGTTTGCCATACTCAACCTGAGTGTGGTAACTCAGATTTCCACATTTCTGAATACCAGCATTTCTCCAAAGAGTTGCTGTGTGATGTATGATCAGGGCCTGATCAAGGACTTGGAAACTAACACCATCCACACTAACACCTCAGGTTGTTTCAGCAGCAGACTTATGCTCAGCACTTGGTTTCCCCTTATGCTAGCTCACTTATCCTGTTTTGAAGCAAGGTGCCAACCAAGTTCCTTGGCCCATTTCTCTCTCATTTCCTGATATGGGTGAGAGGAATGAGAGAATCCTCAGGAAAAATAAGTTGAGTTACCAGAACTTCCACATTCCCCTGCATCCCATGACTCCAGCTTGCTTTGGCTCTGCCAGCTTCCAAGAACAAGGACGTACCATCCTGCATAACTTAAGAAAAATGCCGCATGACTGCAGCTTGCCTTCCTGACATCTACTGTTAAGGCCAACAGAAACACAAAGGAAAAGCACCTGACACCATTTCCAGGGTTTACTGGACTTAACACACTGTGTTGGAGCACAGGAACAGATGATGCAGTTTAAAATGAATCTTGCTCCACCTTTGAAACTTCTTCAGGACATACATAGCACGAGTCTTTTCCTTATGAAAGTTACTGCGCTGAAATTCCAAATGAAGCTCTCAATAAAAACATGGCAATGAATGCTGGAAATGGAAAAATGGAATCAGGTTCTGGCAACGTGCTATTTGGTTATAGAACTCTCCCAGATACATGACAAATGACTTAAAAATTGTGGAAATCACCTCTTCTATGCACACCAATTCACTGCTGCACTGTAATTCACGCTATTATGTACACCTGAAGGAGGAAAAGGCAGTTCAATTCTATTGTCACTTTATTTTTTAAAAGAAAAAAAAAAAATCAGCAAAATTCCCAACACATTGTTTCATTTTCACCAGAATTGTTTCATTTATAATATACACTTATCCCAAAATATTCCCCACAAATAGGTCTTTCTGAAGAACAGGAAGCTAACCTTCTATTTGATCTAAGCACAAACTTCAGGTAAAGGCCTACATATTGCAACAGTGACACTGCGGGTCTTATTTATTCTGTTATCGAATGTCTTTTCAGAAGAGATTTACACAGAGGTGCTTTTAATGTGTTTAACAGTAGCTGTTCATTAGCATATAGCAAACGTGCACAGATTTCTTCCAAGCGAGGGATGGAGCTGAGGGAAATGGATAGTTTCTCCTCTATACCCACTAGGTTAGAGTTTCCTACAGAAACAATCACACAAAAAAGGCTGCCATGTATTCTAGTGACAGCACCTCACACAGAATAGTATTCCGCTGAACTGGATTCAAGCAGCTAAAAGTTACACTTGAATTCAAACCTGCTAAGTTGTTTCAGAAGCTAATCACAGGAAACCAAATCCCTGCCTCAAAAAAAACACAAATGGAATTTGCTATAATTTAAATTCTAAGCTTAAGTCTCCTGGGGGAAGATGTAATTTGATAGTTGAAGTGTACGCTGGATTCCTTTGGATGTCCACACTACTCATGCTAAAAATACCTCATGCAGCTGCATGTGACAGAGAACAAGATCAGACCACATCTGGAACATTGTGTCCAGTTCTGGGCTACCCGGTACAACAAAGACATGGTTTTACTGGAGTGAATCCAGTGAAAGTCCACAAAGATGATGAACGGATTAGAGCATCTCACTCGGACTACTTAGCCTGGGGGAGAGAAGGTTCAATGGAAGGTTATCAACATTTCTACCTATCTGAATGAAAGGTATAAAGAGGATTCGGATAGATTCTTCTCAGTGGTGCACGATAAGAGGCAATGGGCGCAAACTGAAACACAGGACATTTCTTTAACATAAGAAAACACTTTTCTGAAGGGATGGTTGAACATTAGCATAAGTTTCCCAGAAATGTTGTGAAGTCTTGGATACGCCTTGGAGGTATTCAAAAACCTGAACTGACAGGTCAGGTTTTGGTCCTGGGCAACCTGCTTCAGATGACTCTGCTTGAATAGGTGGATAGGACCAGATGTTCCCCACAGGTCCCTTCCAACCCTATCGGCAGCTCTATGACTGTACCTGTTCTCTTGCATCAGGTCTTTGATCTGAGCCAAAATCCACTCCACCTCTGAAGAAGAATTAGACCACAGTTCTCGGGACTTTGAAACTGATTGCACTGTCTGCATAACCTGAGTGAAGGAAGAAACCCAAGCATTAGTACATACTAGATAATGTGCCATCTCCTGGTAGATGCAGCAAAAGAGGCATTGCTATGAAGAGTAGATGCATATGCCATATTTACTTCCTCAATATCACTTGAAAGGGAGGAATTACCTCTTGCCAGGGAAATATTAAAAGTTCATGTCATATCAAGTCATATCATAGTCTAGAAAGGCTTGAATTAAAAGGGCAACAAAACACTTCTGATGCCTTCATTCTTGTTTTAATACTTGCTCTCCTTGACTTCAGCACAGACCAGGGCAGACTCATTTTGAAGCATTAATTCCCCATGAAGAAGTGTTGGGGTACAAGCTACCTATTCAGAATAAGTTTTTTTTTCTCCTGATTATATTATGCACACAGAAATTTAAGTATCAAACCAACACAGCCATCTAGGCAATCAGTAGTCAGCTGAGTGTCTAACCAGCAGGAATAATAGCTCTCTTAAAAGAGTTAGTGGTTTCATTGGTTTGACATATACAATTCTCAGAACTGTAATTACCTCACTTAACTTATATGCCAAATACTACCACTAGATGGAAGATATACTTTATATGACAAAAAGTATAAAGACATGGTCTACACACTAAGTGACTGATCTGCCCAAAGGCACAGCTGGGCAGCAAAGTACACGGTCTCCATCAGAAAGCTGATTTTGCCCTTGTTTATACCCTAAAAACTTTAAGTATAATAATGAATTAACAAATAGCCAGAAAAGTGTTTGTACAGGATTTGATCGGGAACCATACAGCTATATTGTTACAAAGATAACTTCTGCTATCAACAATTCTCCTTCCTACATGAAAAAAAGTTCAGACAAAATATACATTTACATAAGGGGACTTTTAACCACAGTAAGAGGCACAGTTTTGCTGCTATGTCCATCCATGTTAAGGGCTTTATATATACAATATATATAATATATATGCACTCTAAAAAAGCTTCAAGTAATGTTTATCTAAAATTTGGAACATTCAGTTGCTCTCATGGTTCAAGGAAATAATTATTTACATGCATTAAGCTACCTGCTATTAAAGGATAAAAGAATAAGCCCACAGCATATTTTTAATCCAATTACATGTCTCTCTTGTATTGGGAAACCCAGAACTGGACAGAGGACTCCAGGTGTGGCCTCACCAGAGCTGAGGAGAAGGCGAGGATCACCTCCCTCAACCTGCTAGCAATGCTCTTCCTAATGCACTCCAGGATCCCATTGGCCTTCCTGGCCACAGGGGCACATTGCTGGCTAATGGTTAACTTCTTGACCTCCGGGACTCCCACGTCCTTCTCTGCAGAACTGCTTTCCAGTAGATCAGCCCAAGCTGGACCGGTGCCTGGGTTATTCCTCCCAAGCTGCAAGGCCCTGCACTTTCCTTTGCTAAGCTTCAGGAGGTTCCTCTCTGTCCATCTCTTCAGCCTGTCCAGGTCCCTCTGAATGGCAGCACAGCCCTCTGTTGTATCACTCCTAGTTTGCTCAGCAAACTTGCTGAGCAGGAGGTCTGCCCCTTCATCCAGGTCACTAAGAGTAAGTTGAACAATATCTGACTCCTAAAGCAAAGTGCACCACTAGCCACAGGCCACTACCTAGACACTCTGTTAATAGGCACAAGCCCTTCAACTCTGCCAGTCAGCCAATTTTCAATCCATCTCACATAATAAAATGATGACTAGCTAACTAACTAAGCTTCTTTCCTCATCCACAGCAGTCGCAGTGTCCCTACAGGTTATATAATAGACAGTAGAACCACTTTAGGTAAGCATGCACAATCTGACAAGTATCAGCAGTGCTGAAGGCACTGGCTTGCTAGCCTATCTTCAGTACTGATAAGGGTATTAGACACTTCTTGATAGATTCTAACTGTGGAAGGATGCTACTACAGAGCACTGAAAAGGAAAAACAATGCATCCCCTAGAATTATATTAAATAAAGTTTGACCACAGCAATTCAGTTGTGCTAGCTCTCAGGTATTTCAGAATTTCAAATGAGGCCTAACCAAGAGTATCAGCTCTTCAATTTGCAAAAGAAGAGCTGCAAATTGCCCCAATGCAGGAAAGGAGGGAAAAAAAAAAAAAAGCTGATGATCAGACAGCACTTACTTGGAACTGCTCATTCTTGTAGGATATCAGCACATCTTTGACTTTTTCTAGAAATAAACATAAATATATGACTTACACAGGGAATGCATAAACTTGCCTCAGTAAACAAAGGATCTTTGGTACCCTGGAAATTTGTCATCTATCTCCAAAAGTATCTTGGCAAGCTGTTTAGTTCTGCTGAATATGTCAATGAAATGAAATAATAAATCCAAAGTCAGACAATACTCTGAAGACTTCTGTCCCCTTCTTGGACTCATGTGATGTATTTTGTTTTTTATCATGAGGGATCAAACCAGGAATTCATCTGTTGGTGCTTCTGGGTCCCAAAATTTAGATACAGTCTGTAGTTTTCAATTGTTCTAACTAATTCTGTACTAGTCTCAAAGCACAAGACTAGTGTGGCTAACAGCTGAATTGCAAGTGCTGTATCTACCAAGGAGCCCACTACGAAGATATCTAGAAGGGATCTCTGTGAAGGAAAAGAAGGTGATCAGGAGTAGTCAGCATGGATTCACCAAGCGGAAGTTGAGTTTAATCAACCTGATAGTCTTCTACAATAGGATGACTGGAGAGATCGATGAGGGGCGAGCAGTGAATGTTGACTGCTTTGACTTCATCAAGGTTTTTGACACTGTCTCCCATAACAACTTCATAGGGAAGCTCATGAAGTGGAGGTTGGACGAGTGGACATTGGGGTGCATTGAGGACTGGCTGGATGGTAGAGCTCAGAGGAAAGTGAGAAATGGGGCGGACTCTAGTTGAAGGCCTGTGGCCAGTGGTGTCCCCCAGAGGTCAGTACTGGGCCTCGTGCTGTTCAACTTGTTCATCAGTGACTTGGACGAGGGCACAGAGGGCATCCTGAGCAAGTCTGCGGACGATATCGAACCACGTGAAGTGGCCAACACTCCAGAGGAGTGCGAGTGCTGCCATTCAGAGGGACCTGGACAGACTGGAGAGTTGGGCAAAGAGGAACCTCACTAGGTTCAAGAAGGAGAAGTGCAGGGTCCTGCACCTGGTGAGGAATACAGATCAGAATACTGAAAAGCAGTACAGATTAGGGGTTGACCTGCTGGAATGCAGCTTCGTGGAGAGGAATTTGGGAATCCTGCCTGACAAGAAGTTAACCATGAATCAGTAATGTGACAGAGCACAGGAACAGGCTGCGCAGAGAGGTTGTGCAGTCTCCTTCTTTGGAGATCTTCAAAACCCGCCTGGATGCCACCCTATGCAACATGCTCTAGGTGCCCCTGCTTGAGCAGGGGAGTTGAACTAGATGATCTCTAGAGGTGCCTTCCAACCTCAACCATTCTGTAAATCTGCCTTGTAAGAAACAGATCTTAAGCCAGAAAAATCATTATACTCACCTAGGCTGGCCTTCCAGGAAACAGTGAGGGTCAATTTAGAACTTCTATAAAACCCTAAAGCTTGGGTACAGCTCCTACAACCTGTTGGACCAAGTTACTTCCCATAAGCAGACCAAGTTTTGTCAGAAAATTTATGATTAGCTGGTATTGTTGTTTGAGCTATTTTTTGCTACCTTACAGCTATCAAACTCAGACTAATCATTTAGCCTGTGCTCCTGCTTCAGTCAGACCAGAAAGCTTCCTCCAATAAGTCAACCAAACTAGAAAACTACTTTTAGAAAAGTACCTGATCCTGGATTCATAGACTTTTGGTGATGAAAGGTCAACCACTAGAACAACTTACTAAGTTTCTCTCTGTGTTCTGCACTTCGTATCTCATCAAACTATGTACAGGTTGAGTTACCGGTGATTTTTAAATACTGCTAACAACTACAGTTATTTCCTGTTCACATACCAAATGTTTAGAAACAGACTGAACTAGTTTTATCTTACTCTTGCTTAAATTATCAACCTACAAGTGTTTATGGCCACAGAAGCAGCATGTCTTTCTTTCTCATTAGTAGTCTCATTGTTAGAATCATGAACTGCAACTAGTTTTAACAAGGCCTGGCCCTAGACCATATCAATGTAACTGTTGTTACTGATCAGGGTAATGGATAACCAATAGAAGTATGAGATGTTATGCTACAAATGCATCAAGTTCATATGCCAGGGGAAAAAAAAATAATAAGTGCCTTCCACAAAAAAAAAAAAAAAAAAAAAAAAAGAAAGCTTCACCCCAAGAATCTCTCAAGACCAAAGAGTAATCCCGTAACATTAGCAGAAGCACATCCTTAGCTTTTGGTGTGGTAGATGATGACTCTTTTCTCTAGCATGGGAAAGACACAAATCTTTTATCTAATGCTCTTTTAGGAACACTTACCATGGAATTCTTTATGTTTTTGACAGGCTTCATGCTGCGGCGTTTGAATCTCCCATGTGTCACTGTTCATCTCAGTATTTGCTTCAGTATCTTCCTGCTCATCCTCATCTTCAGTTTCTTCACACAAATTATTGCCCAGTTGACGACTCCAGTACGTCTTTCGCAGCCAGTCTAGTACAACATCACAGCCTACAGGGGAACACACATTCTCTTCTCAGTGAGACATTTTTAACGTATGTATGTGGCGTGCTGCTAACTTGCACTGTGAAATGTGGTATGCAAGTTAAACTCTGAAATTACATACAACTTCATAATAAAAAGTTGAATGACAACACAGAAAAGCAACATCACAGACCTAGTGACATCCACCCACTGCCTTTTTGACCAAACAAGAGTTTGGGTGCTTCTACAGTGCTGTTCGCTAAAGCTAGGCCAAATTTAAGCAGAAACCAAATCCCAGCAGTGGAGGTCTGATCAGAAAATGATGATTTTTTTTTTTTAAATCACTATGATAAACACAGTGTCTATAAGAACATTCATATTTTGTGCGGAGACTACAGTAATCATGAATGAAGTAGATGCACAGCAGGGAAGCCCTTTTTTCCCCATAACCATTTCAGTATCTAACCTAGCCAACAGAATTTGATTGAGGTTATTTACTTACTTCAGTAGTTAACCCAAAAATCCCAGGAATGGGGGAATCCCTTTACATGTCATGAGGTGGTCATTTAGTCAGACTTGCAATACCTACTGCACCTTGCAAAAGTAGATTTTTTTGCAAGTCCCTGTTTCCTCTACAGCAAGAGAAAAAGTATTCAAGTCTTCCACTGACATGAACTCCATATATCCTAAAGAAACAACCTGGTTGAAATATTGTTTCCAGTATTTACTTCTCAGAGAAAGGAGAAAGTCTCTGATCATCTTCCCTACAGCACGATACAGCCTGGAGCCAGGAAGGCAGATAAATATCCCCACTAGGACAGCTAGCCGTTTTCATCAAATGAAAAGTCATTCCTTCCCAGAAAGTCAGAGAACTTCCAGTCCTTTTTAAGAGTTAAATTTTGACTTTTTCCAGTTTTCCACTTTACAAAATGTGGAAAGAATACAGTGTAAAGGGAAGAGCAATATTCACTTCTCTCATGTGTTTTTGTTCTCCATTTTGCATGCTGTCCAGAGAACACCATTTAACCAGCTCCACATGACAGAGGTGGTCCCCTAGCAGACATTTCATACCACAGCTCTCCTTCTCATGTTGAGCCTGCTGGACAACTGTGCAGGTTTGACAGAGGCAAGCTTCTCCCAGGTGTTTTACACCATTACTCTCACCCCTGTCACGAGCCTTTAGGTGCCCTGTGGGGTTCCCAAAACAGAAGGCACTATGTCCAGGGAGAAGCTGTTCCTCTAGAGGCACCAGTCAGCCTATGTCCCTCTGGCAACAGCAGTGGGGCCTGGGAGAACACAGCAGCACGTCACTCCAGTCCACCTCTGAGTCGATGGGAATACTTGCAGAGGATGCCCTGCTGAGACGGCACTCACCCTTGCGACAGAGCGCTAGCTGGGGTAACTTTCCGTGGGTGAGCTCGTGACGGAGATCCACAACCCAAATGGGAATATCCACCTAAAGGAACAGCCACAGACATTACCACATAATTATGACTGTACCACACTATAACTGCGCACGTGCACACACACACACACACACAAAAGGCTTTTGGTACAGACATGAACACCACCCTCTTCTGGCCTACTCCTGCGCTGCTGTTCAAGAAGCTTCCCTCCTCAAAGGTAGATTGGGGTCACCTCCTCTGATGCCATAGTGATAGAGAGCTACTCTTCCCTACAAACTAAGGATTTTATAGTCCTTCAATGCTGCTTATGAAAAATGGACGTCTTTTCAGACAGACAGAGGCATTATGCATATGTTATATGTTCATTAAATTATGTTCATTATGTTCAACATAAACATATGTTTAATAACAGGAAAAGATCAGTTCAATATTCTCATTCTCTGACTCTATATACGGTAGAGTCACAAATACTGTCTGGAATTCACTTTCAAAACTTGTTCAGATCCTAGTATGATGCTTGACTCAATAGTCGATAACAGAACTCAGGTTGTTTCTGCAACTGCAATTACACCCTCTGCTTTTCCTTCTCTGTACAGAGCAGAGAAGCTTATTTCAAACAAGAGAAGATGACCAGATGAAAACACCAACCTCTACGAGTATGATATGATTAAGTGTGTTTCGTGTACTAAGTGCACTTTGTATACATTTTATGTAGTATAAATTCTCTCTCTGGAGAACACAAAATGCGTTTTCCATATCTCAGCAGCTGAGCAATACAAATAGATGGTAGATATATCAGAGGAACTGTTCAGCACTAATTCAAAATTTTTCATTACACAACCTTCAAAACACTTTCATGAACAACACCCTGTGTTAATCTGAATGCAGCTTTAAAGAACAATTTTAGAACTAGTTACATAAATCCCCTTTAAAGCTTTGCAGTTGAGCAACTGCAGCCCAAACCAAACTGCAGCCCAAGAACTAGTACCTAGAGCCATAATTTCAGTAATGAAAAGTGATGTCCACAATTCCCTCCTCCAGTATTTAATAGCTAGTACTTATATTCACTGCAAATACACAAGTTATCAGGTAACTTTACCTCTCTGGCTAATTGTCTCAGGGGAATGTTGACCATCTTCTGTTTCCTTTCTGTGATCAAGTTGACAAATCTGCATGTGAGTTACAGAATAGATTAAAAAATAAAAAAAAAAACATAAAACCATCAATACTATCAACAGCTGCAGAGAAACTTGGGATCCCAGAGATAAATTCCCTACACACTGCATAAGAGCACTCAGTTCAGAGATGCATTGTGAAGCCGGAAAAAAATAAACACTATTCTGTCCACATCTCCTTCTACCCGCAGCACACGGGCCTTCTGCGCCCTACCTCACAAGAGCCAGCCCGTAGGAGAGGATGAGCTCGTGCGACCTCAGTTTGCCAGATGAATCCAGAACCTTGCAACGAACGAGTTCAGCAGTACAGTCCACTGCAAGAGGCATTTTAGGGCCATATCTAGAGATAAAGGAAAAAACGTAGAGTGATCTTACAAGGACGTAAGGATGTGCTCTCCCTAAATAGATAAATAAATAAATAAATAAGCTAGCAAAGGTTTCAGCCTGCTTTTTGTTTTTTCCTCTCCTCTCCGCACCTTTAGGCGAGCACCGGGTACACAGGAGCACAAACGCAGCCGAGATGCCCAAAGGCCCCGGCAGGGCGGCAGGAACAGGCAACGGCCGCCCGCAGCGCTGGCGCCGCCCGCAGCCGCGCTGAGCCCCGGGGAGCTGCAGCGCGCGGCGCCCCCGG
>VWPW01026302.1:254418-283506 GCA_013389825.1 Crypturellus undulatus | reverse complement strand
TCAGCGCCCGGAGCAGCCTCCTGCCGCCGCGCGCTTCTGGCCAATCAGCGCTGCGGGGGAGCCGGGCCACCGCCCACCCCCGCCAATCAGCGCCCAGGGCGCCCGCTCCTCCCCCGCGCACCCGGGCTGTGTGAGGGCGGGTGGGCCGGTGCCGGTGCCGGTGGCGGTGCCGGTGGCCAGCGGCCAGCGCGAGGCAGCGGGGCGAGAGCGAGAGCGGCCGTGGCGCACCCTGCCGTTAGGGAGGTGCTGCGGTGTCTGGGGTGTATCGCGGGGGTGCTGAGCACTGAAAGGCGCCCTCTTCTCTTCAGGATCGGGAGCGGGGAGCCGTCCCGCCGGTGGCAGTCAGCGGGTGCAGAGGCTCGAGAGCTGCGCGCCCGGAGCAGCGGTGCTTTCCCGGTGCTGAGCAGCCGTGGCGCTCCCCGGTGTTCCCAGAGCTGCTGGTGGCTGCGGGGGGCTGCGAGTGGGCGTTGTGTATCCACAGGACCTGACCTGTCTGCGGAACGGGGGCTCGAGCCGCGGCTGCCCCTGGACGGGGTGCGCAGGAGTTAGTTGCTGCCCTGCTGAAGGGCAGATTCTTTAGATTGATCGTTACATTGATTATCCTCATTTGTACGCCCGCGCAACAGCCTTGAGAACCCTGGTGCTCTTCAGCTGTTATCCAGGCTCCGTTTTATCTGAGCTTACCTCCTTGTTCCTGTGTAGGAATTTTTTTTGTCCCATGGAGACTACTCCAAATTCTACAAATTATAATGAATTCAGAATGACTGGACTTCATGGATTTTCCATTTTCCTAATGAAGCAGAGTTTGTTTCTTTGACAAAGACCCTGAGAATTCTCAGCATGTTGCAGCTGTGGGAGCGTAGTTGTTATATCCTCAGCATCTCCAGTGGCATCCTTTGCGTTTGCTGGAAAACAAACATCAGTGCATGGTCTTATTACTCAGGGGAGACCCAGTGGAAAATGTAGAGTGTTAAGAATGAGATGTAGTTTATCAGCCCTACAATCAGCTTTGGGTTTGATTCATATTAGTTATCACTCACATTTAATCATTTTTAAAGGAATGAGAATAGTAATGAAAGAAAGCCTGGGGCTTGGGTTGGACCAGATGATCTCTAGAGGTCCCTTTCAACCTTAACAGTTTTGTGTTTCTGTGAAAACAGGAAACTGAAATACAATCCTTCTATTTGCAGATAGTTCCCGTTATTACTATTGTAAGGAGTGTTTCTGCTCGTTAATGTTTTCTTTCAGATAGTATTTTACTGAAAGTAGCACCTTGCCTTCTCTAGGCTTCAGTGATGTGTAAAAGTCGGTCTTTAGGAAAAGGGCTTTAAATGCTTGCCATCCAATTAGATAGGGAGATCTTTAGATATTTTTCCTTAGACACAGCAGCATTTGCTATTAGAGTAAAATTCTAATTGCTGTACAGCTGTTTTCTGCTTTGGTCGGCAGTGAATTGTTCAGTTTGTGTTTTGAGTACCCAGTCTTTTTAAAGAAACAGATGTTATGCTTGTGAATGAAAATGATCACCAGAGGAAAAAGGTGGTAAGAGCCCTGCAGAACCTGATGTTTCAGTTGGTAAAGACGAGTTGACTGCCTTACCGAAAGCTGCAGAGGACCCCAATCCTTGCCTTTCCTTGCAGATTTGTTCTTTCCTCTGATCTAATGGGGCATTCAACAGGTTTTGGGCTTCCCAAAACCCAAACTCTCTCCTCCAGGAGAGGAGGGTATTTGCAGAGTTATTTTTCTTTTTGGATAGCTGCTGTTGGATCCACACCAGAATCCAGGAAATCCTGGAAAGCATCCAGGAAAAAAAATAGCATGCAGGCAGAAGTGAACAATGATATTATCCCTCTGTTTTTCCATCTTGTGGATGATTATGATTCTGCACTAGTGGTAGATGCTAAAGTTGCTGTATTTGTGTTTTCTGACTCCCTCTAATTCAAGGTGCAAGGCACAGTGATGAGAGATGCTGCAGCAATGTTTATTGGTAAGTATCTTAAGCCTTTTCTGAGATTTTCCTTTTAATCTACCACTTGCTTTGTTTTCTTAGGTTTCATCTCATTGTCCAGCACACCCAGAGATTAAAATCACCACTGTACAGCTGGACTGCAAATGCACAGATTTTTCCAAATAAGGGCAGAACTGTAATTCAACCTCTCTGTTCTTTAACCCAAGTTCTGGTTTTATAGCTGCACCAGTATGGAACTCTGCACTGTATCATTTTATTTGGAACACTTATTTAGTAATTCTTGATTATTTACTGCTTTATTTCTGCTCTCTAAATGTGTTTGATAGTTGCAGCTGCAGAATATGATATACAGCTTTGTTGCATATTTAGGTTACGATATCTACAAACACAAAACCAGTAGCAAAGGAATTTTTAATCTGTTCACATTTTTTCTGCAGCTTCTGCAGAGAAGTGCAGTCTAACTGGGATAGTTCCATGAGATACATTATGAAGTGCTAATATAAGTAGTTTATGAACTCTGTACCAGATAGTGGTATCTTTCAGACTCTCACTGTCTCCAGTGTTGAGGTTTGTTATGAGCAATTGCAGAACCTGTAGTAAACTGTTTTTGTCTTTTTCTAAGACTGACCTCTAGGCGACTGTAAGCTTTTTCTTTTTCTGAAAATTCAAAGTCAGGATTTCATTTGCTAAACTGTTAATCATCCTCAACAGATTATTATGAATATTCTCTTATTTTTAAATGGAAAGTTAGTTTTCCTCTTTTATTCTAGCACAAATGCACTTAATGAAGCTTCTTCAGATTTAGACTAATCCCAGTATGTCTGAATGCATAGTTCAGACCATGTGTATCTGACTAATGAGTGTGTGGGAGAAAAATCTAGAACTTCTGCTCTGTACAAAATGTTTATTTTATTAAAAACAAGAGAAGGGGACAAAATGCTACAAAAATTAGGGGAATGGAAAGTAAATTTGCTCAGATTTATGGATTTAGTCATCAACAGTTGAAAATGTCTAATGTCTTCATGAAAGATGAATGAGTTCTGTTAAAAATATCATCTTTGAAGTATGCCCCAAAGTTCATTACAGCTCTGACTGTGCGGTTGGACTGTACTTTGTGACTTACGACTCGACTCTGTCATCCTGAAGGTCTTTCACAGCCGTATTGATTCTGTGACCCTTGTTCTTTGGTTTTAATAAATGTAGGTCAGGCTGAAAAAGAGAATTTCATTACTCAAGAGGTACAACGTCAAGGGAACAGATGTAATATTTGTTGTCAGGCTCCTGCAGTGTCTCATGCAGTGAAAGTAAATTCTCAAAAGATACCAGGCAAGGATAAAAATTAGAATAGAGCACTGTTCTCTGGAAACAGAATTGCACTTTTCATTTGCTTAAAAATTATCTGAAAGCAGAAGCTGTTTACTGGAATGAAAGAGTCTTATTCAGAGCATGGTAACACCATGCGTCACTTTGCTTTCCAGATTCTTTCTGGGTTTTGGAAATCAACAGCAAAACAAAGCTTATAAAATGCACATACAGAAATGCCATGGAAAAAAATGAGATCTATCAAACTTGATGAAATCAATGGTCCATCTTCCAGATGTTCGAAAACACAGCAGAAATTAATTAAAAAGGGATATTTTTCATTCTTTTTGGAGAAAGAAAGATATGAAGAGCTTGATATCTGTTATAAAAAGAAATGAAAGAAAGCAAGGACTAAAGCATCACAGATTTTACATGCTTCCACAGTCTGGATCAAAGGGGAATTTTGCTCGTGTTGTCTGTTCTTCTTGTGATGTCTAAGATTGTCTAATACCAAGTTGTTGGTGGGTGGACAAAGACAGCTGAAAGTCTCACAGACAATTGGCAAAAATTTACCATGCCTGTTTCTGCAGCCTTGCTATGGTATTGTGTGAGAGAAGAGACCATGACTATGTGATGTCTCTGTGCTACGCTGGGAATGCAGATGCTTAGTGTAGGTGAGATTGCCTGTAGCTGCAGGTGGAATGCCAGTGGAGAGTTAAGAAGTAAACTGCTATCTAGCTAAAAAGGCCCAGGTGCAAAATCTCTTTTCTAGAATAGGAGATTTTAATGTGCCGAAGTTGATACAGGTAGTGGATTGAAATGAATAATCCAGCCTGTTTGGTTTCTCATAATGCTTCCTTTAAAGAGATGTGAGCCTGCTTTGCAGCTGTAAAGCTGAAAAGGAAACCCCACAGCTTTCCTAAATATTATTCTAAATAAAAGAAACATCTTGTTTGTAGATGAGGATTATTTATTTATTTATTTATTTTACTTTCGAGAGAGAGAATTTTAAGTGGATTGGGAGTATACCTAGAAACAGCCTTGGAAAGTCAACTTGAGAGGAAGTTTCATACAAAGCTAATTGTGATACCATATTTCTTGTCTGGATCAGAAATTATATGCTACCTTTCCTGGTAAAATCATGCTTATCTGTAAGTGCAAAAGATTAGCTGTGGGGCATCCAGAAATGAAGCGAAACTCATTTAAACCAATAAAAAAGAGAGAGTGACAAAGAATGTGGGAAGTCAGTTTGGTGATTTTTTTTTTTTTTTTTTTAATATTTTATATTTTGGGAGGGGGTTTTTTTATACTTTTTTTTTTTTACTTAAAAAATAAAGCACAACCAAGAAAGAACCATGATCTTCCTGCTTCTCTGTTGCTTAAAAATTTAATTATTCCAGGATGTTTGAACTCGGCCCTCTGAGGTTGTTAAAACAGCAGCAGGTGGCATAGCAGTCGGGCACATCTGGCCTGGCAGTTGCCTTGTTGGAGTGTTATTCCCTGGAGCTGGGAGAGTGACTGCGGATTGGAGAAAACTAAGAGGGAGAAAGAGGCCTCTGCATCTTTTGTGCATGATTGGCTGATGTTGTTTTCTGGCATCCAAGACGCTTAAGATTTGGCGACTGGCCACTGAACATCCTGTTTTTGCTGAATTTGTCTCTGTTCTTCCCAGTTTCTCCTGCTTTCTTCTGGTTGCAGAGCTGCTGTAATTACATGAAGGTAGGAATATGAAATACAACTTTTTGAATCATTTTTCATATGAGGAATTTTATGCATAAGACAAACATCTGGCATTCTAAGCAAATGAAAGCAAGTTTATCTGGGGATCTCAAAAAACACCTTTCAACAGCTAGGAAGCGGAGACCAATAATGTAGCTCCAGGTTTGCTGAGTACTGAATTAATTTAAACTGTTTAAAATTCATCTGTTTGTAATCCCATGCAGCAAGTGCTAAGCGTTGCCTGCATACTTGTTCTTAAGCCAAATCCTGCTCTCGCTGAAGTTAGTGGAATGTTAGCCGAGTTTCCCTGACTTTAGTGAAAGGTGGATCAGGCATCACATGCCTTGGGATAGTCAGGACAACAGATCGGCAGTAATTCTCTTGTGCCGTGGCTGCATGACTAAGCTGCAGTTTCTAACATTTTCTGATGAAGCTGAATGAGGTTCTGTATGTAGTTCTTCACTTCTGGGTGTCTCCACTGGGGCAAGATCTGTTTCCTTGTAGATTCTGGATGGAAAGTTTTGTGTCACAAGTGACCTGTGAGTCCTGTGCTGCACAGGAGTGAAAAGTGACAAATGGAGGTTCTGTGTACATGGTCTCAGCGTACTGGTCGGAGGGTAAGAGAATCCAAGCAGAAGAGAAAGACATGTTTGCAAAAAGCTCTGTGACAGGAAGAGAAAGGTCAGAACTAGAAATGCAGGGGCTAAAAGAGGATTGGATAGAAATGTGTAGGGAGGGAGGGAATTGGAAGTGTTTAAATGCTCAGAAATGGATATGTATGGATGAGAGAGTGGCAGTACCTTTTCCAACCATTTCTTGCCCTATTCTGCACCTGTCCTGCATGCTCCTGGTACTACAGAGATACTTGGTCTCATTCCTCTCCTGGAAAAAAATGATTATGCAGCATGGCATCAGTTTCTTCTAGGTGTGTTGGATTTTGGAGAGCAAATCAAGTGGCATATTACAGAAATAAAAGCAGCTGAACATATTTTCTAGTGCCTGGGGCCCTGGCAGCAGGATTTGATGCTATTCTGAGGTGTCTTCCTACCCTGAAGGAGGAGGCACGTGTCGTTCAGTTTTCCCATAGTCTGGGAATTTTGTAGATAGACTGCAGGTAAGAAGCAGCTTCCTGCACGTGGGGCTCTGTAGGCTAAATAGGACCCTCTACAGGGAAGACTCATGAAAGGGGGAAGGGGGCGGGACAGGAAAGACCCGCAGGTAAACCAAATGTCCTACCCCCAGGCAGCAGGGTTTCTTGTGACCTCTGTTACACTAGGCTCAGCACAGGAGATAACATCTAAAAAGCTGTTTGCAGAATAAACTGCTGATGTTTTTTACCCCCTTGTTGCATGAAGTTGTCTGTAGGAAACTACTTGTGGAAAGAGAAATTGAAGGGGAGGGAGTGTACAGAAGGGTGGAGACAGTCGAATGAATATCCTGTGAATGAAACTGGCATCTTTCTTTTGCCTCAAGTGAGGTTCTTGCAATCTCTGTTTACAATCTATGAACAAATCTGGTGAAACAAACTGTACTGCGTGTTCTGTCCCCATGGAGGTAGACTGAGAGAAACCAAAGTGCACCGGATGTTTGTCATTTTGTTTGTCTCATTTTGTTTGATGCAACTCCTGAAAATCCAGTGTCCTACTCAGACAATATGGCCAGGAGCAAAGACTTGGAACAGGCACTGAACATGATGGGAAAGGGCAAAGGGGTGTTGCTGCTAATAGGAGATTGAAGCTTCAGGTATGCAATGTGCTTTAAAGGGGGTGAAATGAGGTACCTTTGAAAACCTCCCTGCTCCAGAACTTGTTCTGCTTCTTTTAATCTGTGTTTTTCTCTTTTTCACTGAAGATAAACAAAAGTCTGTGAGGACTTGTGCCTCCCTGCTCACGGATGGAAGATTTCAAGGAGAAAATCATCCTGAATGTTGGGGGAGTCAGATATGAAACATACAGCAGTACTCTCCGTGCCTTCCCAGGGACCAAGCTGTGCAGCCTCACAGAGCCCCATGCCCCAAGCATCTATGACTATAATCCCACCACCAAAGAATTCTTTTTTGATAGGAGTGGTGAGATCTTCAGCTATGTGTTGAATTACTATAGGACCAAGCATCTCCACTGCCCCATACATACCTGTAGGTCAGTTTTAGAAGAAGAGCTGGCATTCTGGGATATAAATGAGACACAGCTAGCATCCTGCTGCTGGCTAAACCTCAATAACAAGAAGGTGCAACCGGAGGAATTGCACATTTGGGATGAAAATGATCAGACCGATGACCAGTGCCTCATAGTCCAAACAGAAAGAATGGATTTTGGATGGAGAACCAGGTGGCAACCAAAGATTTGGTCTATCTTTGAAAATCCCTTTTGCTCTTTCAGTGCTAAGGTAATATCCCTGGAGATGAACACAGACTATATCCTTTGGGATTATTGGAATGTGTCCATGAAAGATGCTAATGAGTTTTTTAGCTTTGTGCCTTTTTGGAATCTATATTGAAAAAATACACATCTCGGAACCCCTACTCTCCTTCACTGATGCTTTGACAATAGAAACTTATTTCTCAAGGTGTCTTCTAGGCTTTATAGCTGAACTTGCCTTGAGATTTAGATGCAGATATGCTTTCCCTCAGCAGGTGTGGGGCTGCATCTCACAGCTGTGATCTCCCTGGTAAATCCACTATGGGCTGCATATGTACACAAAAATTGTTCAGCTGTCCCTCTTCTTCCTTGTGGCAGTAGCAGGTGAGGTTAGATGGTAAATCCCAGCTCTTTTCACAGGACAGCTGTCCCCCCTTCTTCCTATAGGCAGCCAGTAAGGCACATCTTTTCGATTCATGGACCACTTGCTGGATTGGGGTAATCTGTCATTTCCTTCCATCTCTACCCAACATGAATATCCAAAATGAACATGTCTTGAAGAAAAACCTGGAGGTTGTTTCCATATTGTATATTGATTCCAGAATCTATCTTCTCACTAGCAGACACATTTTTTTTTTTTAAATCTCCTTATCACTGTGTAAAATACATGTCCATCCCTTTTTTTGAAAGGTCAGGCATGTAGAACAACAAACAAATTACAGGCTGATAGGATGTCTTCTGCTGTTCCAGCATTTTTGAAGCCAACACTTAGTGCTAGAAATGCGCTCAGTGCGAGTCTGTCCATGTTACCCCATCTGTCAGACATGTTCCCTAGAAGCTCAGATATAGGAGTCTGCTTGTTTTGTTGTTGTCTTTGAGGTAGAGCAATAAGGTAATGTGATGCTTATTTGTTGGACTAATGGTATCTGTACTCTTTATTCCCTCTGCAGTGTCTGGCTGTTGTTTCTCTGCTGTTCAACGTTGGAATTGTCATCATATTCTGTGAGGAGACCAAGGCACAATTTGACTTCTTCAGTGCTAACTTCACCTTTGTTGGCCCCTCTGGAGTTGTCCACAACTACCATGAACCCCATTACCACCAGGCTGCCTCCTTGCTTCATCTGGAGCTTTTCTGTGTCCTTTGGTTTACTTTTGAGTTTTCTGTGCGATTTTGCGTCTGTCCCGACAAAAAGAAATTCTTCCAGAATCCCTTGAACATGGTTGACTTTCTCTCACTCTTCCCAGTTTATATTGAACTCTTTGTGGATGGGCAGATTCAGAAAATGCCAAATTTAGGGCTTTGGCTGGGCTTTATTCGTGTTGTCTATCTGCTCAAACTCTTGAAGTTATCCAAGCTGATAGAAACCCCACTTACTCTCAGAGTTCTGTCCTACACCCTCAAGTCTATCCTCCGTGAGATCTGCATCCTGCTGATGATTTTAGCCTTTGAAACTCTCTTCTTTGGTGCTCTTTTTTTTTATGGAGAGTTGCTTTGTAGCAATCCTTCCTACACAGGGGAGCTGCACTTCACTGACATTTTTGTCTGCTTCTGGTGGGCTCTGGTCACACTCACGACGGTGGGCTATGGAGATATCATTCCTCTCACCACTGTTGGCCAAGTGACAGCGGCCTTAGCTGCAGTATTTGGTATGTTAACCATTATCATACCAATCCCCATTTTCCTGGTGAAATTTAAAAGCTACTATGCTGTTGCTGTCTTCAAACAGAAGCTGAAAAGTTGAAAGAACTAAGTCCACTGATTTTTAGAGCTTCTGTTCCCCTTTAACCTTGAGCAATAAACCTTCAGAGGAGTTTATCCCCTTTGGTGGGAAGAGAGGGCTTACAGGCCGTGTTGCATTTACTTGTTGACCACTGATAAGGCCTGTTCAATTCCATGGGTCTTTCCCATACAGGATGTCATCCCGTGCTCTTCTGTTTGCTATGGTGCCTCTGTCTTTTCCCCTGCCACCCCCGCCTCTTTTCACAGAGGGTCTGTCGTGCTGCATTAAGGCCTGAATGTGTGTCATGCAGGGCAGTATCACGCTCCGGGGTTGGAGTGGATCTCTGTGCTGGTGCACAATCCCTGATGCTGGCTCTGTTCTTTATCATGTGACCAGTCATTATCTCATTTTACATGATAATGCTAGGAAAAAAAAAAGTTGTGTAGGGTCCTAAATTGAAACTGGGGAGAAATCAGGAATTTTAAACAATGTTCTGTTTCCTCATTTTACATTTTATTAATGAATCCAGTGCATCCAATTTGCCGGTACTTGCCCACTACTGTATAGGAGAGAGCAGGTTTAACTGGAAATCTATGATGCTGAGAGCCAGCACTATTTGTGAGCTTGCTCCGGAGGCTCACTAGAGCTGTGGCATTCAGATAGCAACAAGGGAGCCCTCCGACCCCAGATCCTTTTGGACTCTGCTTAAGTCAGTGGGACTGTTTCCTTGACCTCAGTGAGATAAAAGTTTCATTGGCCACTTCCAGTTGATTAAGCACTTAAAGACCTTTATGTAACAAAATTGCTGAGCTATTAGTCAAAATATCTGTGTAGTTTTTGCATTCTTGTTTTTCTAAAAAGAACATGACCTGAAGTACTCAGTGTAATTTTCATGCATTTATTTCCTTAAGACGTAGCTATAAAGTAGAAATACCTAACTTTTAACTGGATAGCCTTAATTGTTACATATGTTTCACATATTGCTGAGATTAAAAGTAATTACATCCCATTATTAATATAGCAGGGGTAATGAGCTAAGATTTTTTTAGTAGTTAAAAATGATTATGTACAATAACACATGTAATTATGTACAATAACAAATTCCATGAAGAATGTATTTTAATTGAATTTTGTCTGAGTTTGTTTTTTTTTTTTAATGCAGAGTATTTTAAAACTCCTTTGTTGAAGCACAACATAACTTCCTCACAATTCCAACAATTGTGGAGGAATTCCAACAAGATTCCAACACAATTACAATAACTTAGTTTACTTTTGAAGACAAAAAGAAAGATGCTGCAAAGCATTTCAAGCATGGAGCAATGGAAGGAAGCTGTTGTCCTGCACTCAGTTTTGCTGTGGCCAGTATAGAGAGGACCAGCAGGGCAGAGTCACACTGGCGCATAGGAATTTTAGCTGATCAGAGCAAAAGTTATTATGTTAGCTCCAGACACATCGCCTTGGAAGTTCACGTATATTGCAACAGTTAGCAGAGGTTTGCCATGACTGTTATCTGATATTCCCCAGTCCGAAAAAGGATCTGTGATATAATCACAGATGTAATGTGTCATGTAACCACAGATCCTCACTCATGTTATGAGCGCAGTTCAAATCCATTTGCATTTTATTTTCTGAATTCAGGAGGCGCCGCGCAGTGCGGCCGAAGTTCCCGCAGCCCTCGGTTCACG
Organism: Crypturellus undulatus; assembly: GCA_013389825.1. Classification (NCBI taxonomy): domain Eukaryota; kingdom Metazoa; phylum Chordata; class Aves; order Tinamiformes; family Tinamidae; genus Crypturellus; species Crypturellus undulatus. The sequence goes on along the minus strand of VWPW01026302.1, from coordinate 272,753 downwards.
GCGGGTCTCCCGCTGCTGCGGACAGGAGCTTTCCCAGCTGCTCCCAGCAGGAGGAGCTCTCTGGGCGCCTGGCAAGCTCTCAGCACGGGCTGAGCATCAGCACTGACCTCTCTGCTGTTTCCTGCAGCACAGCTCCATCTACACCAAAAGGTACTTTCCTCTCACATCATTTAGCATCCGCTCCCATTTGCTAGAGTGTCAGCAGTACGCAGCAGGAACATTATGTCAATCTTGATGCGAGAGACTTCATAGGTGTCTTCATAGCTGTGCTGGATCAAAGGATCTACTCCAGCTAAGAACTGGGCGCTAGAGTTATGGGAGGAGGAATACGTACTCTAAAAACACCTCAAAAAACAAACAAGCAAAAGAAAGATGAATGATGATGGCATACAATGGGCTAGATCAATATTTTTGTTCAGTTACAGCAGTGTATGGAAAAACATGCCTATTAAGAGCTACCAAGCGCTAGTCAGATTTCAGTGCTTGCTAGTGATCTTGATAATGCAGCTATTATGGTATCCTCACAGAAACAGTCTCATATCCTCAGAGCTTAACTGATCTGTATACAAGGAGAGCATGCTTTAAAAAGTGCAATCCCAGTGTAATGACTGCGATATAATTCACTCCAGAAAATTCACTTATCTGAGTTACAAAGCTCCAAGGACAGAAATCATTTCCTAAGCTACACACTGGAGGTGTCTTCCTTGAGATTTGCCCAGTCACCAGAAGATACTCTGTCTGTATATTAATAATGCAGAAATTATAAAATTACTGCTGTGCCAGAGTTCAGGATTTGGAGGTTGGGGGAACAGATCTCTCATGACTAAAACTACGATTGGTGCTTTTTTAAAAAACCCTTTAAGTTATAGCTGTCCTCTGTGATGAGAAGGTCACTTGAAATTGAAATGAGAGGACACAGGTCACAGCATTTCACAGTACTTCAGGAGACTCTAAAGTGCTTATAAATTCCCTCTCCTTGGGGTGTATTTCACATAAGCCTCAAAGCAAAGGGGATTTTCTGCAAGATAGAGCTATTGCCCAAATAGACAGTCATATGCCCATCTGACTGCTACAAATTTAGCCAAATCACCTAAATGCAAGCAGAAAGCAAATTCCTACTATGGCTGTTTAGTTAAAAGCACTGCTTTCAAAGTTTACCAGCACTTGCTGTATTCCTCCAACTCTTACTGGGTACATATCCAAGCCACGGCACTCATGAGCATAAGAATATGGATGAATTCAACTCCAGCAGTGAGAAGTGGCTCTCCTTTCACTGTCAGCTCAGTGTAGCTGTCAAAACCAGGGTGTCTGTTCTTGGGTTGAGGCCCAGTTCTTCGTCCCTCCAAGCTCCCTAGGTGAGGTCTGTGAGGGTATTTGAGTGTATGTGATCAGTTAAGCTGGGGTCTAGCCTACTCTCAAGACTATCTTCTTGACTTGTGCCCTTGCAGGAAGGCATGGTGGTTCTACCTGAGAAAAGTGGGACGATGAGTTTTGACAGAAGGCTAGGAAAAAGACTGCAACAGAAAGTGTGATATAAGAGTGCACTTGCTCTCCGCAAAACCTTCAACCCCTTCAATCACTGGACCATTAGGCAAGATGTTCTCTGGAGCCTGAGTCCCTACAATTAAATTCAGCTAAAGGGCCTTTCATGTACCATGAAACAGACTTTGTCAGCATTCCCAACCCAGGGGGTCGTGACATAGGTCCACAGGGACAAAGTAGGTCTTAGGTTGAGCCAGGAAGTCAGTTCACTAGCTGACTGGAGATCAGGTGTATTCCAAAATGATTTCTTCCTTCACTTAAAATAAAATAACACAAATCGTCTCACAGTGGGCTAAGGATCACACTGTTTCTGTTTCTGATGCCCTGTGTAATAATAAATTCTGTGGTCACCACGCCTCTTGGTACTGTCATAGGAACTTGGTTTCCAAGCTTTTCTAAAGGAAGGTTTCTAAAGGAAGGGTTTTTGTGACTGCTCTTCATCTCTGCCAAGCACTTTGAAGCTGATTCTGTCCTCTCATCAGGAGCAGGGGAGGAGGAGGAGGGACAACAGCTCTGCAGCAGAATCAAACCAGCCTTCCTGGTTACTAGTTTTCTTGCTTGCATCAGACTTTGAGTGCTATCTACACAAAGCAACTCTCTGCTGCAGCTGGGAGCCTGCTTCAGGCATCTGAGTGCGCTGTGTCCCACACCCTTCTCTCGCGTTGATTTGTAGCCAGTTTCATGCTTTACCTCCCCACCCCTTCCGCCATAGGGCCGCGTTGAATTAACTGATGCAATTTGATCTTTTATGTCCTGAGCCTGTTGCAGACCTGGTGAGATGAGCGGAAATCAAAACTGGGGCAGAGAACTCCTCACTTCATAATGGCCATTCATCACTGTGCGTTGACGTTAACTCCTACTTGCTTCCTGCCTCAGGACAGACTGAAAGCAGTTAAAGGTTCAGTGCTCTGGTCTTCTGAGACCACTAATTCCATAAGATGTTTTCAAATTTTAGCAAAGACCTGGGAAACAATATGAGAAACTGCACATTTGTGCTGCCTGCACTTCAGGGGCTGATTTTGCAATAGTTTTAGCCAGTTTAAACCTGTGCATCCCACCTACTCTAGAGCATGTACTTTGTCCTGTGCATCTTGGCATGGTGAACACTCGGTGCTCCCTTTGCTTTCGATGTGGTGCAGTAATTAGACCTAGTTCACAGCATCTGCCAAGGCTGGGGCTCAGGAACCATAAGCAGCTCAGAAGAACCGCTTGGGTCAAGTTTCTCATTATGGGAAGGGCCAAAGCTTATCCACTGGCTCTGTCTCTCTCGCTCCCTTTTTTTTTTTTTTTTCCTCACAGAGATTTAGAGAGAGAGATTGCTGTTCATGGCTGGGAAAGGTCCCATTGTATCCATGAAATGGATGACAAGGGCCACTGATGCAGCTCAGGACATTTTCAGAGGAACAAGCCATGCTCTTGGCTACCCGGCATATTGCCAGCAGCATGGTATGTGGGCAGTGACTTACCTGGGTCCTGGCAAGGGTATGGAAAATCTGGGGTTTGCTGCAGCATACTGCCATTTAACCATCAGACATACACCCCAGTGTCTGCACGGCCTGTCTGTGGGCAGAGTGACTCAGCAGAAAAGGGAAATGCAGTTGCAGATGGCAAAGTCTTTTCCAGGTCTGAGTCACAGAATGTGAGTGCATCTGGCATGTGGGAAGCAAATAGAAGTCTCCAGCCCTGAATCTCCATAGATGTCCTGAAAGTTCAGGACAAGCACTTTCAAGAGATGAACTAACTCCCAAATCACCACATTGCCTTCCTCCAGGCATGAGGCTGTAGAACTGGAACTGATACTATTTTTTTTTGTTCACCAAAGTGCAAATAATGCAAATTATTACTTTGAGATATTTCTGCCTTGCCAGGTTTCTATGTCTGAGAGCTGCTGTAGCACTGATCTCCTAGAAATATTGCAATTAGAAAATGATCTTTTACTTGTCCTGCATTTTCTGCCCTAAAAGATTTTAATTCTGGCCCCACAGTATTTGCAAAGAAGTGATAGAAAATCCTTGGTGACTGTATCTGGGGTGGTGTGTGTGGGAGGTGTTCTATTAGCCAGTGTTAAACATCATATAGATTCACGTGGTTTTTGGCAGCCAGTGTGGTTTCACAGAGTAGATCAAGTTATAGTTTTAGGCTATTACTCTTTTTTCCAACAAGGAGCCTGTGAAAGAGTAGATAATTCTCTCCTTTCATATTACTGCCTGGGAGGCATTTTTAATAACAATAATCAGACAGCACAGATTTTTTTTCACCTTTAAAGTACTTCCTAAATATGAGCTAATTACTCTGTAGATTTACCAGTGGGTAAACCCTTACAATTTGCCTCTGAGATTGCTCAAGAGGCAAAAGAATCAATTTGTAGTTCAGAAAAGCATTTTAAGTTGTGCCTAACTTTAAGCATGGTTGGGACTAAGGAGCATGTTTATTGTTCTTAAGATCCCAGCTACCTACTTGGAGCAAAAGTTTCCTCTTTATTCTGGGCTAGAATAGAGCCATGCTGCAATATAATGTGTGAGCACTGCCGGAACACTCCCAGTCCTGGTTAGCTGCCTCGTATGATAATATCAGTGAGGATCCAGCACCAGGGACCTGACTGCAGATTATGTCACCTTCTCTCTGACCACAGCAAGAACTTGAGTAACTTGAAAGGGTGAAGTCACATCTTCATGGTTCATATTCCTTCTGCTAATTGCTGTGAATGACACTCTTGCAGCATAGGCATAGTTTACAAGTACCTCTAATAGTATTTTTTGCTAAAGCAGTCTCCTGCTTTCTGCTTTATGAACTGAAGACAGGGAATTTCTAAAGGTACTAAGAAGAGCCACGCTGCTCTCAGCTAGACCTTCTGCCTCTTAGGTCAGTTTTGCACAGTACCTGCCTCAGGCTGTTTGCTTTTCCATTTTGGAAACTTCTCAACCTGATTTAAAACTGCCAGTGTGGTTGATGTTTTACAGATAGAGAGAAATTGATTATAGAAATAAAATTATCTTATTTGCTATCCTTTCTTTTCCTGACTTCTTCATATCTAAGCTTAGCATGATGGGACAGGAAAAGAGTGGAGAGGCACAGAAGAAAAGGGAAAAATATGATTGTGTCAACGAAGCTTCTGTAAATTCAGCTGGATCCAGTGGCCTCAGGTAGGAAGCTCATCCTCTGCTTCATTTGTTCATTTGCTTCAGCCAGAATGAGAAAATTCATCACTTTATGATCCAGTAATCTTTTCAGATCATCAGTGCTTTGAAAAAAAAAAAGACATTTTGGCTGAGGATGATTTATGTTAAGGTCAAGATAGCACTGGACAGGGACCAGGAGATGGACATCTCCCTTTTCGGAGTGATTAGCTCTTCAGCTGGGATGTCCTACTTGCAACAAATAGTAGGTCTCCCAGTGGATGAGATGGAACATGTTTCTGGGAAGTACACAGTCATGTTCTATCGAGGGGTTTCATGAAGAGGACTTCCATATGGTTCCAGAGGAATTTTTTTTGGCTATTTTGTGGATATAGTTGGAGAAACTCATGGCCAACATACACTAAAAATCACAGGTAGAAAATGAAACCAGGAAAAAAAACTCCAAAAGTTTCAGGCTCAGAAAGCCTGTGAAAATTTGTAGCAGTTGCTGAAGGTATCAGACATCTTCCTCCACCGGGATGGCTAGACGTAAGAACACATGAAGATTTTCATATAGTTGCAAGGCTTGCAGAAATGCAGACTCTGTGCCGTAAAAGGTAAAAGGATAGGAATTAAGGGAACAGAGTGGGCTTCTGTGGGTTTCTATCACTTCCTCACAGAAGATCAAGTTTGTATAAAATCCACCAAGTGAGTAGCTAGGAATAATGGAATCCTGTCACTCAGGTCTGTTTCTGTATCTTATACCCTGTGGACATTCTTATCTATGAGAAGTTACATTCTTTCCTGAATGTGCCGAATTTTCTTGGTCTCAGGGATATCCTATGGCATATGAAATTCATACTTTGGGTTTTTTTTTTTAAGTGTATTGCCTTATCAGTTTTATCAGAGCCCTTGCTGTGTGAGGGAGTATAGAAAGAGGCCTTATCGTGTGAGGCATCCTGAGGCATGCCATCCTGAGGCATGCTTCTTTTATTCTTCTTGCTACAGAAAGCTTATTTAATATCTGTTATCCTTCTTATGTCAGACTTTCATGTTGTTTTGAATTATATGAATTTTCACACATCCTCTTTCAGCTCCAGACATCTGGACCCCTACTCTACAGGTGGCCACCCCTAGCTGCTCTTCAGCGTCTATGACTCAAAAAAGCTTCTGTGGGCTCTGCTGGCCCACTGCACCATCCACAAGCCCAAAGGGTTAAGAACACGATATCCTTCAGGAAAATGAAGGGATGTGAGTCTCATTTAAACAGCCAAGAGAAAGCTGGCTCCAAGCAACAAAATCATGAGTTAACCCACATCTAAGCTGTTACGTCCTTTGCAACAACAGAATGTATTATCCAGGACTTGGTGCCTTGCTAAGACAGGCACACAATGCATAGCTGGCCTAGGACATGGATTGCACTCACTTTTCTCAGCTTCTGGAAGCTGCTCTAAATTACCAAAATAATGAAAACTTAATTTGTACAGAGAACTGAATGATATTTTCTTGCATCCAGGATTTGCCAATTGCTTTTCTGGCACAGCTGGTCACAGAACACGTGCTGTGCTGTTTGGGCTAGTGACTTTCCCATTAGGAAATTGCACAAAGCTGAGTGTCTACCAGGTGTAACACTAGTGAGGCTGCTGGAGTAACACTGAGATGCAGAACTTGGGCCACTGCCAGTGATATGGAATAGGCAGCCAGGAGAGAAGCAGACGTGGGAAGGGAGCTTTAAATGAAAATCTGAGGAGAGGAAAGAAGCCAGGGAAGTTGCCAGGTTTTGGCTCAGAGTCCTGCAGGGAGCAAGTGGCTCTTCTCAAGGTCTTTTTCACTGATGTAAGGGGGGAGAAAATCAAGTCCAGTGAAGCTACAAATTGGCCCAGATCTCAACACCTTCGAGTTGTAAGTTCAAACACTGTCAGTGTCCTAAAGCCAACTGATTTGATGATGCTCCTGATTCTGCTCTTTGGAGCTCCTGGACTTTTGGAAACTTATTACATCTCCCTCCTCCGTAGCACGTTGCGAAGGACACAATATCCAGCCTTTGCGCTGCAATCATGGGTTCCAGCAGTACTTGAAATGCAGCCTGATCCCTGCACATCTGCTTAGCACTGGCTAGAGCACAGCGATGCTTGCCCGTAGCCATCCACTGCTCCCACTCCGAGAGCATCCCCTCGCAGCGGTCCCGTGTGCTTTGGTCCCAGCTACAGAAGTCATGCCTCTGAGCGGAGACGTGTTCCGTGGCTGCTCCGTGCTGGGCAGGGGGTCTCTTTTCCAATTCTGCAGCCTGGAGGAGCGCAGCCTCCACCCTAGGCCAGCCATTCTGGTGCCTTGCGTCAGGCAACGGCACCAACGCAATGCACAGACACGCTGTGCGCGAGTGACGCTGCGGGAACCCACCGTCCCCCTAAAACTGCCTTCCAGCCTCCTTCCCCCACTGTCCTTCCCTCCTCAGGGCCGTCACTCTGCAGTGTTTTAATCAGAGGAAACAGAGCTCAGAGGAAGCCAGCGGTGGGGGTGGGGCAAGGGGAAGAGGAGGAAAATCACATCACAGCCCAGTCTGCCAGTGTAAACACTTGGCGATTTCCTGTTATTGTAGCCTAAAACGTACGGTGACATCATCAGCGGGCTGGGGAGTCACCCGGCAGGAGGAAGGGCAGCGCTGCGGCCCGCGCGCCGGCGCCTGGCACCTCAGGCCCTATAAGGCAGTGAAGCTCTGCAGGTGGCTGAGGTGCCGTTTCGAAAGTGCTCTTGTTCCTGGCAACGTTGAGGTCTCGCAAACAGGAAAAACTGCTTTTACTTTTCCTCCCAGGGAGCTATTTATATCGCATGAGATGTTGATGCCTGGGACTGGGTTTGCTCTGGAAGCAGAGGTGAGACGTGAGAAAGGCTCTCGGTCCGGCGGAGCGGACCCCTGCTCCCTGCAGTCCAAATCCTGCCAGCTCCTGTTCCCTGACAGACACTTCTTTGCGGTACTCACTTTTCTTCCTGATTCCTCCTCCAACAGGATATCTAATTCAAAAACTGTGGATTTGATTAAAAAGTGCAAAGTGTAATTAATATGATCATTCTGATAGATGGAGCTAGCCCTGGATGAAGCAGATGTTGCTAGTGAATTGTTTTTCCTGCTCTTCTGTACATTAAAGCAATATCTGCTGAGATTTACCCAGAAAATAAGGAGCCGTGTTTTTCTGAGCCTGGATGCACAGTCTGTCCTGGGACCTGGCTCCATGGGTAGGTTTGCATCTCAGTCACAGTTAATGACTGCATTCGGTCTACACTGAAAGAAAGGATCAGGCTTGCAGAGATCAGTGCTCATAATGGTTCTGGGGGAACAATAGTTTGTCTGGTCCCACATAACAGCTCTCAACCACAGTCTCTATGGACAACCTTCAGGATAGGTTATCCATGGTAGATTCCCACCACGAACTGTGTTGGGATATCTGCAAAATCCATTTTTTGATTGTTTGTTTTGCTAGTGAGAGTAAAAGGCTTTAGAAATATAGTATTCTATTCATAATCATTTAGACTCATACCCTGCATATCTGCCAAATATGGATGTTTCCAAAGAGACATCAAAAATTCTAGTGTAACTTGGTATTCTTGAAATAGGAGAAATAAGGGTATAAGCATGTTTGTACGTGGGTACGTGGATACCAGTGGATTTCCAAAGTCTGGCAGAGATCTAACTGCAGATCAACATGCCTTACCAAGGCCTTTTTCAAGAGAGACTGGAAAAACATTTAGGTAATTTAAACATAAATTCTGTTTTCAACCATGGCCTTTTAAGTGCCCTGAAATCAGTGGGCAAGAATGTCATGACAAGTGAACGGATATAAATGTTATCAGTGACCCAGAAATGGATCCAATGAATTAACCTGAGAGAAATTCTGGGCAAGTGTTTGCTTTGAAGCTTTGTAGATTGTTCTTGCATTTGTCTGTTGGTTGCAAGGGGCATGCACAGCCCTGGGGCAGGGACTGGTTGCCGGACTGTTGAGACCAGTTTATCTATATGGACTTGGGATGGGAAAGGGAGGTATCTACTACATTTTCATCTTGTCAATCCAGGATTTGATATGTGTCATGTGGTGTAGGGATTTCTGAGCACTTTATCCAACAGATACCATTTCAATTAATTTAAAATCATCCGCATCTTCGGAGAAAGCAGGAAAAGGGAAAGGGAAGCAGAAGTTTCCTGCGCAGTGCCCGAAGCATCTTGCTAATTGAATTATATTTGTTTGAGGAGCAAATTTGTTGAGGAGCAGCCTGCAAACATCTCCCAGTTAGTGTTCACATCTGCATTTGCGAGGGAGCGGACCAGGCTTTCCAAGGCCATTGATGGGAGACCTGTGGCTCAGCACCCCAGAAAAGTAGATGGATGAAAGTTGTTAGCAAGTTCTGTGTTTATCTAAGGAAGAGCATCTTCTGGCCAGAAATAAAGAGCCCTGAATATCATGCTCAATGTCTCCAGACAGGGAGTGGAGCTGGTTCATGAGGAACACTGCATCATTTTGACATTTCGTTGTCCTGGGGAAACTGAGGCAAGGTAGAATGACTTGCAATGATTCCTCTGGAGATTAATGATGCACCCTTTCAAAGCAATCCAGTGTTCCAGAAATAAAGCATCAAACCAAAATACAATAGATGCAGTGATATCCTTCACCATTTTCATATATTGCCATGAGGAAAGTTTATATTTTCTTCCAGGAAAGCTCCAGGTGTCTAGGCAAGTTATGGAAGTGGCGTCTGACCCTGTGCTGGTTTTTGGAGGAGTGACTCTAAGTAGGTGTTGCTGATATGAAATCTTCACTAGATTGACATTATAAGTAGCATCATGTGAGGATGTGATGATCACTACTAAGAATGGGTTTGTTTTCTCTCCAGTCCACTCTGTTCCTCTCTCTCTTCTACAATTACATCAAATAACAGAAAGAAGGATGGACTTTCAAGAAGCCATCTACTACTTTTTTTTCTTTAAGGCAAAGTATCCTGCTTTAATCTTTCTGACAGTGCTCTGACCATGCTGCAGGCAATGAAATACTAACGTCAGCCAGTGGGCAAGGACTTCCCTTGGAGCTCTGTGGCAAAGCAAGTTCAGTTTTAAATGTTATGCTTTACTGTCTTTGAACAGGAGCATGCCCAGTTGTGTGTGCATGATCGAAAAGCTCTTTGGAGCAAATTGTATGTGTTCATACAGTTTTCAGGGGCCATACCTATGAATATACTTCCCTCTTCTCCCCAATTCTGACTTTCCTTGTTAGACAGGACAGTGGGTGTGCTTGGATATGCACCAGCGCTCGGACTTTGCGTGTGCATATCATGGTGCCCAGGGCCAAACCGCTCTTGCACCTCCTTGTTGATCATCTTAGCTTTGTCTGAAGAAGGGACCTTCCCTCTCTCTCTCTCCTTCATTTTCTTCACTGCAACTAAAAATAGTGAAGCCCAAATTCCTTTACGGATAACATTCTCTTGCCCTCAGAGCTAGCTGCAAGATCAAGGTCCTATGCAGAGCTGTCCATCCTTTTTGCTTAATGCAGCCCAGGACCCTTTCACTGAGAGGGACTTTGGTATTTTTATGGCTGTGTAGTTTCTAATATAAAATTACCCAGGCAGCTTTTGTGTTTTCAAAGCACTGTGTAAACATCAGCAAGCAAATCCCCTCTACCAACAGGACTGCTGAGGGTGGAAGTTTCTTTAGGCTCCTGCATTTGGGGATCTTCTCAAAATATGAGCTTTGACATTGGAAGTTTTTTCCTTGTCATTTTAACCTAGTGGGTTTTGTTCTTAAAATCTGACAAGCGCACCAAGCCCCAAGCTCCTAAATGAGTTGAGCGAGACAAATAGAAAAAGTAAGATAAAGGAAATAAAATTTATATCTATGCTTTAGAAGTGGCAGTGAGTGCTCCCAATAAGGACAGATAAATTCTGAGAGAAAATAGGCACTTGGGCCTGAGGAGGTTGGGACTGAGTGTCCGCTGTCTATGTGCATTGCTGAACGGCAGCCAGCTCTGGGAGAGACGACAGCCAGAGCTGCAAAGAAAACACAGTCTTTCAGTCTGTCTGCCCGCCTGTCTGACTGTCCATCATTCTTCTTTATAATCTACTGACCGTCCTGAAACAAGTTCCTTTTATGCCTTACTTCTATGCATTTTAGGCTCTGAGGTGCCACGGCAGGAGAATATTTAGTGAAAATCTAGGAAAAACAAATGTTGCAGCCACAGCTGAGGCCAGCAGGGACTGTGTGATGCAGAATGGTGGCTAACTGGGGAGAGAAGGGCTGGATGTAGCACCCAGGGAAAGAAGGGCTGCCTGTGAACATGCCCCTCCCTTGTTAAACCCCGCAAAGCTCAGCACACCGCATGGCTATTGAGGAGGAGAGAGTTCCCTTCCCTCGCGCATTGCTCAGCTTGGGCAGAGACACAGAGGAGACTCCAGCTCTGGACATCTCCTGCACAGTCATGCTCTGCCTTTTTTTCTTTTTTTTTTTTTTTCCATCTACTCACTGTCCCAGCCGAGAAGCAGCTGCAGAACCCACCTGGACAACACTGTCATGGGCCAGGGTTTGGTGTTTGCCTGAAAGAAGCCTGCAATCTGAGCAGAAACCAACAGTAAAGGCCTTGGTATACAGTGTTTCTGTATTGGAATAAAAATTGCTGGCAACTCCTTGGATATTTTTAAAGCTTCCAAAAATAGATCTATGTCTCAGAGAAAATGAATGGAGCCAAGACTAGATGGAAAGAACTAGTAAAGTGTAGTTTGCCTGAAGCAGAGCTGAGATCATCTTCCACATTATATGCCATTACCTGGAAATATGGACTGGTTTTCTCCCCTCTCTTTACAGCTACCTGAGCTCTCTGTATCCTATGACCCCATCATCCTTTGGTCGAAGAAGCTTCAATGCAGCAGGGAAAATTGATTTAGATTTAGGGCCCTGCAGCTCTGCAGAGGAGGCAGGTTAGATCTGTGCGCAAGGTGCTCATGGCTGATTCAGCTGCACATCAGGGAATGATGAGAAGGGGGAGCAGGGGCTCTCTGGGGATAACACCACTGAAGACACAGACAGGGAGTTTAACTCAGTCAGTGAATCTGGAGCCCACGAATGAGCTGGAGACCTTGAAGTTTTCAGGCCGGCAGCTGCATCACCCGCTTTTCTATGGTGAGCAGGATGCACGAGTGGATAAGCTGTAATACTGAGATGCTCAACTCCCATCCTGTGTGGGTATGGCTGTACTGCAGTTATGTAGAGGGAATGGGTCTGACTTTCTGGCTGTGCTTGACAGCTGTGCAGCGTGATCACAGATACGCTTTCCAAATGTGGAGCACATTTTAGACCCATTGCTGTGCATGATGATACAAAGCACTGGGATGTGGAGAGCAAGACTGCATCTACTGTGGCCATCTCCTACTGAAGGCAAATTTGCAGTTGATGGGGTTTGTCTCAGACTCTTGTGCAGCTTGTGCCCTCTTTGTGCATCATACCACTTGAACATGGAAGGCAGTGGTTGCCTTCATCCTACTGTTTGTCTCTCCAGTTCTTGCAGTTAGCAATGCTGTCAAGTGCCTGAGCTATAAAACCTCAAGGGACTTAAAAAATAAACCCTTTGCACTAATAGCTTCAAAAATTATCCAGCAAAAAGCTATTTAAAATTTAGAATGTTGACATTATGTACAAACATTTATTTCTAAGGAATTAGCATAAAATATAAAATCTGCACTGTTACCTGAAAACTGAAGGTGGCAACTTCATGAGCCCCTTCTAAGACAGACAATGTTATTATGTCAATTTTATAGCTATGCTAATGGAAAGGAAATTGGCACATCTCTTATGACCAAAGAGAACTATCTTCTGGTTACTGTCCCCAGCCTATGGAACAGCACTTTAGCAGCCTAACTTTGCTTTGGCAGAAGACTGTGGTTTTTCAGTGCCTTAGGCCTCTGCTGCTTTAACTGCACTCAGAGAAAGGCAAACAGATTGGTTTAGCTATAAGAGCAAGAAAGTTGTGTTGTCTGAGAAGGGTAGGGCAGCAGTTCCTGTGTTGGTAGCAGGCTCAGGGCATCTGAGAAGATGAAGTTTGTTCATGCTGTCTCTGAAGAGCTCCCATTTTCCTGTTTGCCTCTCTGCTACGGTAAACCAAGCTCTTTGTTTCCTCTGTCATATGGTTTTCTTTTTTGCTTTCTTAGTTGTGAAAGAACTGCTTTTTTTGAATATGTTTTCATGGGTGCTACTACAATACCCAGGGGGAATTTTAATGAAGTTTTGGAGAATACCAGAATGAAGAAGTTTATTTCATTGAAAAAAAAAAAAAATAGAGGGATGGAAATGAATAGCTTACATTGCTTCTTTCATAACATGTTTTCGGAATAGTCATCAGATCCAAGCCAACTCAATGACATCTCAACACAATTGATTTGCCATTTACTTGATCAGTAGCAGTCTCTGTGCTTCAAAATCAATGATAAATTATTGTTAATGATCATTGTGATGCTCTGTGCCCTCCTTCCTTCCCCCAACCTCAAACACTGCTTGTACACACTGGGCACTTGTGTTCAGTTAGATCCATTTCAAATCCTTCAGGAGCCTCCAGCAGGGAAGATGCTTGGTGATTTGTTCATCTCTGTGCATCAGATTCCCAGCTGGTGTTAAAACTAGATCGAGTTTAATCTTATTAATTGATAAACGTGTGTGCATGTGTGTCTGATTTTGTGTATTCATCCATCACTAGAAAGGAAATGAATTTACGATTTTCTCAAGCCTTTAAAAAATTAAGAAATGGACAACAACTGCTTGGTGAAGATCCAGCCTTGGTGTGAAGACAAACAGCAGCCCAGGAAAATATTTTGAATGATCACTCAGAAGTAAGTCCTGTGTATTATGAATCGCCTGGAGGTAAATACATCTTGCTAGTCCTCCTTCCTCTCTGCTTTGTCATCCCGTGAAGTAAACACCAAGACCTCCACTCAAATCAATTAAACTTCGCATGGACTGAAATGTTTGTGTGAAAGTGCCAGTCATGCCCTGCCCAGGGCCTCCACTGTCTCCTGTCATGAACAGGCTGTTTATAGGTACAGACTGCTCTATGACATCTGGATGTGGGTGTTGGGTGAGTCACATTCTCTTGAGAGAGGTTTCACTTTGAACAGCTAAACCAAGCTGATGGTGAAAAGCCCTCTCAGAACTGACTTCTCCCTGGTTCCTCTTCAGTAACACTCAGTTTGGGTCTTCTATGAGCTTTTTCACCATCTCAGACCTTTTTACACACAATTACTCCTCTAATTATTGTATTTTAAAGTCTTAAGAAATCCCCAGTGTAAACAATTGCATTCCTATCCAGTACTTACCCATACGAGAGGCATCTGGTGCTCAGCCTAAGTGGCTGGATGAAGCACCCACATTCTCTGGGAGGCACAGAAGGAAATGCCTGGTGGCCTTCACTGTGGTCTCTGAGTTCCTAGTGTCTGAGTCAGAAAGGCCCTACATGGTCATTACACCAGCACCCTCATTTTGGCCCTACATCAAGCATCTGGGAGGGAGGGAAAGACAGAGGAAGGCAGAAAGGAAAGTGAAAACTCCAAAATGCACCTTCTGGGGCACTGCAGCTGTGAAGGCTATTGCCAAACACTCTGCACTGCCCCACTTTCTAGCTGATCTGAGTGTCATTGAATAAAGATTTACTGAAATTTCATGTCTAAAAAGCTTTGGATTGTCCTGTTCAGAAAATGACATGGAAGAAGAAGACTGACAGAGAACTGTTAGATTTTGGAGCTTTAATTGCTTTTTGGTTTTTTTTTTTTTTTTTTTTTTTTTTTTACTGTGGTTTGCTTATGGTGAGGCTTTGCTGGTCTATACAACCCTGATGGTGTCCCAGAGACTTTTGTGGGCAATCTCAGGCCTGTGCATAACACAATATTTTACCTCCAGCTTCCTACCCCCAGGTTAATTCTTGTTAATGGTGACTTCTATAAATTTTTAATGGCCTCTGAGAAGTTCATGGAAGCAAGCATATTTCCTTCTGGATACTTGTCACCCCGCCAAACCTATCACAATAAATATTGTTGAAACTATTTTTTACAAAGCTTTCCTGAAACTGGGAGCCCTACCTTGATTCTACTCCCTCACTCAGAAGAATCATTTTCCCTAGTTGATTTGAGATGAGACAGACCTGTGAGACTTATCCTCAGTTCTGTGCTCAGATTTGGAGCATGTTCTTCATCTCTACCGTAGCCAGGCTGGTCAGCTGTCAAAAAAGAAAAGTCCAGGACTCCATGTGAGAACGTGCAGTTCTTGCACTGTCATAGCAATTCTGTTCTGTGTGTTGTGAGGGTTAAAGCTATATGTTTGACAGCCTTCTAAAACATGCCTTCTAGTGTGGGGTACCTTTACTTTGTTTTTCGTTGTTTTACACTGTGGATAGAATAATTAGGTTCTCTATCTTCTGCTGAAGCCATGGGCATGGCAGCTCAAGCTATGCATATTAGTAAAAAACAAACGAACGAACAAACAAAAATTGTATGCTGGAGAAATGGTCCCTTTTATACCTACTTATGTTAAATAAGTCTACTATTTCAGACCAAATGATTTACCTGCTTTTTCTGCTTAGAAGAAGGTACTATAAAAGGCTTGATTTAAACAAAACTAAGTCAATAAATTCCCCGTGAAACACCAGACCTCCTCCCAGGAGAATGTTTCATGTCATTATGGGCTAAACTAATTCTGAAATACTTCAATATTGCTTAAGCCAGGAGCAAGCTGGAAACAAGAACATTTTTAAAGGTTCTGGGCAGTGTAATTCAATCTGTCCAGCCTCCTCCAGGGAGGAACTGTAGTGAGCTGGCAGTTTTACTCCTTTAAATCTCATCCTATAGTTGGGAGGAGAGATAACCCTTGCTGTGGCTCTCCAGGAATCCGTCACTGTGCTCGTTCTTGCATGGGGTCAGGCAGGGAGGGGCAGTAGGAGGCTGCTTGCACGTAACCCCTCCTCAGCAGTGGGCAGAGGGAGGGAGGTGAGATCTTGCTGCGGTACAGCCATGGCAGGAGTTCACGAGGTTGTAGCTGTAAACCCCAAGACACTGTGCTGTGAGAGCCAAGAGGAGGGCTCAGATGTCTTGTGTCTCCCTCCATCGCCCCTCTTCCCCAACAGGGAAGAGGAGGAGGAGGAAAGGAAGAAGTAGAAGAGGAAGCAAGGCATGGAGACTGACGTCCCTGTCACTGGGAACCCTCATTTTTCAAAGTAGCATGAATGGTATTTTGGTGTTGCTATGAATAATAGAGAAGAGGATAAGAGAAGTGGTTGGGATAAGAAAGAAGTGTCTGTCCTGCTGTAACCTTTCTTCTGTCTTGCATCTTCAGGGTGCACCCTCTTTCACATCTATTTTGTGCCTTTTCAGTGCCTGACGCACTATGAGTGGAAACATGATTGCTTTAGGTTGGCAGGTCTTGTTGGGGGCTTCCTTTGTATCACAGCTCCTGTCATCAGCACTGTGAGCATAAAGGCAACTCCCCATGTGCTAAATGGTGGCTCTTAAAACAGAAAAAATATTTTCTCATGGAAATAGACAGACTTCAGTTTCATCAATTTTCTGAAAAGGAGTGGATAAACCCTTTAAAAAGACACCTCGATATTATGAGGGAAGCAGGGAATGCAACACCAAGGAACTGGACTCTCATTTGTGCCTTGACAGCACTGTAATGAAAAGTCCTCACCGTGCTGCTTGAATTCAGTAGAAATTCTAATGCTTTGCACTACAGGGCTCAGACTTGGCCTAGTGGGTGCCCTCTATTACTTGTTAAAGTCATGAACCAGTACCCTTACTGTTCTGGATTTCTTCTGTCCATACACATTTCTGTAAGAAACAGGGAACGCTTCCATGGAACAGTTTTGTCTGGTCCAGCCCAAGAAAGACTCATTTTAAGCATGATAATCAGAAAGGGACAAAACCTGTGTAAAACATGCCCTTAGAAAGCCTGTGGCCTTATGTTTAGGCAAGTCACACCAATCTACATCAACTGAATTAAACTGGTGGTATTCTGGAGTAGATCCAGCGTAGGTATTCTAGTTTAGGTGAAACCCTCAAGGTCAGATAAAGCAAATATAGCAGCTCAGAGACCCTGATCCCACCTCATTCCAGGTGGACAGAGTGCTACATCTTTATTACTGTCAGTCATATTACTCCCAGTTTACCCTAGGGTGAAGCAAGGCCCTGTCTCTTATGGACTGCACTTTTTTTAATAGAGTGAGAACATTTCTGGATTTTTTCTTTCTCACATATTGCTGCATGGTGAGGAAACACCACCCTGCAAAGCAAATCAACACATTTTATAAGTCTCTAATTTAAAATTTATTTGTGTTATATTACATAGGCTTTTACAGTGATATTTTTCCTTGGGGTAAAAAAAAAGGAAACTTCCTTTCTGCAGACTGTGAGGATTTAATTTATTTACAAGGCATTTTGAGATCCTTTGAATAAAGTGCAATTTTAAAAGCTGTACAAAGTATTATTATGAATCTGATGTCAATTCCCAACATGCCTCAATTTAACAGTAATCCCAGCAGAATCCTCTAATCAAATTAAAGAAAACAGTTTACTCAGCAGGAATCTGTTCTGAACTGCCTCATAGATCTCAGCGTGCTCCTTTTCTATTTTATAGCTGAATTTATGTGTTTTCATATTAACACAACCTTCATTTATTCACATTCAGGGACGAAATAGGTTATGAAGTCCAGTTAGTCTCGCATGATCATTCCATGAACCAAGATGTTTTAAAGATATAAAAATGTTTAGCAGCTTTGGCAAGAAAATAAAGTTCAAGAATCAACAAAAAAAAAAAAAAAAAGGTTTCTACTTTCCTTAAAACCAGAGACACATTGAATTCATTGAGAACATTTAATTTCCTTCTACTGCACAAAATTTTTTAACTTTTTCTTTTTTTTAAAAAAAAAAAGGACATATCTTCTTGAGAGAAAATAGGATTAGGGTCACTGTTTACAGGATATTCAAAGCCCCAAATGAGAGGAGATGCCTTTTTAAATCCCTGTTCAATATTGGACCATCATCCTCTCCCCGTGGCTCCAAAACACAGATGGCATGAGAGCGTTTGGTGCGGGGTCTGCAGCTGCTGCTCGAGGCATGTCAGTATGTGAGTGTGATTGTTCGTTTATACCCTGTAATTCTGTCAGCAGCCTCCGAGCAGGTCTGGAGATGAGGGCTTGTTTTCCTGCCAAGCCTCAAGAAGCCGCAGCCCTTCCATGTCCGCGCTGCTTTTAAAACTACTGAAGCAGGACGTTTAGCTAAGCAGCACCGCAGAGGGCCCATAAATAGGAGCACCGTCACCCAGCACCCCTGCATCAGGAGACTGTGGGCTTGTCCCAAGCATGCATAATTCAGACTAAATGAAGGACAAAAGTATCCACCACACACCCGTGCCGTGGTCTTGCTTTTACGCCTAGGAAATTTGAAATGTGCGATTTGAATTTCAAACTGCATTTGAAAATGCGGTTCGAAAAGCGCACGAGCAGCGGCGTCTCAAGGTCTGTTAACACCGCCCTTCAGCAACGAGCAGCGGGCCCAGCAGCAGCGAGCGCGTTCGGCGCCCTCCCGCCTCGGGGAGCGGGAGCCGGGGGGGCCGGCGGGAGGTGCCACCGCCCCGCAGCGGCGCCGGGGGCTGCGCGGGCAGGAGGG
>VWPW01026302.1:204128-253868 GCA_013389825.1 Crypturellus undulatus | reverse complement strand
CGGGGGCCGGGCCGGGCCCGGGCCCGCTCTGCTGCGCTCCCGCCCGGCCCGGCCCGGCGGTGCTCGCTGGCGGGGCGGTTGTGCAACTCCCCCCCCACCCCGCCGAAGTTGCCAGCCCTCTCTAAAATGTCGTCTTTCTGCTCGCTGAAGAGTGTCTCCTTCCTCTCGTCCCTCGTGGCCGGTGCTCCCTGCTGCCCTCCTCGTCCGGGAGCTCCTGAGCTCCTTGATGCGCTCTGAACTTGAAGAAGTGTTTTAAAAAGTGTGTTGAATAAAGCTGTTTAGACCGTGGTAGAAATTAATTAATTGTATGGCAACTTCTCACGAGCTCTGTAAAGATCACGGCTTTGGGGTTTTCGCAATTCAGAATAATTATGACTTGCCAGGGGAGCCTTGTCCCAGCTTGACTCAAGTATTTCTTGGCTGGAGAGATCTCAGTGCTTCAGAAAGCCTTGTCAAGTCTGTACTTGACTCTCCCTCTCCTAGCAGGAGTTTAATGACTAATAAGCTTTTTTTTTTTTTTTTTTTTTTCTCCGTTTTAATCTACCCTGGTTGGGATCAAAGAATTGATTCTTGCCCTTCATTGATAAGACAGAAGGGAGCGAGCTCGAAGGCTCTGGATATTTCCCAGCTAAGAATGATTCAAAATGGCTTAAGAACATCTAATGTATAAACTATAACTCTATAGTTCACGCTTTTTTATGCCCTACAATTGAAAGCTGAAATGAATCCACCCTGATCTTTTTTTTCCAGATAGTTTTAATTCTACCACTTTAAAATAGCTGGTAGGTGCCTGTGTGCCTGACTTCTGCTTTTCTTTCTGTCTTGAGCTAGGTTGTTGTGTGACTTTGTGTTTGCTTAAAAACTCAACATATTAAAAGATATTAACCCCACTCTTAAAGGCTAAGAAGACAATGTTTTGTGAAACTTTAAAAAGGTGGTCTCTTCAAACATCAGTAATGATCAGGGTACAGTGACTTTTTTTAGGAAAAGGCAAGAGTTCAGTGAAAACAATGGAAGTAACTCAAATAAGGGATTTCTGTGTAAGCCTCCACTGAGGTCTTTAGTGTGTGTGGCTGTGATGAGCAACTTCTAGTGTGAGTTAGCAAAAAAAGTCCTGAGCGTGTTGCAGAGCACAGCGTGGGTCAGGGTTTCCCTGGGAGCAGGGCGAGTCCAAGAGCTGAGTGCTGAACCACAAGGTGCTGGTTGTGCCCTGTGTCTGGGGCACCCTCCGAGGCCTCTGCTCACTCGGATGCTCCTTGCAGAGCAGTTCTGCCCTCAGAGCCTCAGGAGATAAAGAGGCTGGACAGCCTTACTCTGGGTCCCATGCTCTGGAGCTCCAGAAATATATATATATATATATATATATATTTTGGATGTCCGTGTCTCCTGAAGTACTGAGCTGAAGCCCTTCTCTTATAACAGCTAGTAGCCTGCAGCTTCCTGCCTCGTGTGCTCTAACTGCAAATTCAACTGAAATATTTTAAATGCTACTTCTTGAGCTGTGGTTTGGAGGAACAGGAAATGCTGGCATAACTGTGTAATCAGTTTTCTATGTGAAAAAAAAACATGACCACTAGTATGCTAGCTTAAGATTTGTTAATAGCTACTTAATTAGCAGTAAAATACAAGTGACTTTCCTTAACCAGGGTCAAATATGGGTGAAGCTTGAGTAGTCAGAGGTAGCTATATGTAGGCTTCATCACAAAAATAAATCCATTGTGAAGAAGACAGATGGAGGAAATGTTCTAGAGACCAGTCCTGGCTGGGCAGGAAAAACATTTGTCTGAACTGTTTGGTAGCTCTTATCACTCATCTTGCCAGCACAGAGAGCGTGCCACAGTGAGTGCTGCTTGGTCTGAGCAGCAAAGCATCTTGACTTCTGAGTCGCCGCTTTTCACTAAGCCGGGCTAAGTGCTGACATGTCTAGCTGGAGGGTGCTGGTTCGCCACATGAGATTTGGTCAAGGCGGCACTATGCTTTGGTGCACTACTAATAGAAATCCAAGATTAACTCTGGTAACCTTTGAACTAGTGGCACATGACTTGCTGCTGTGTAGCATGTTTCTGGAGGTTGAAGCACGGGGGTTTGGCTGCAAGAGTCTGTGTAGAAAGTCCACCGTGAACAGGACCACAGATCCATGCACTTTCTGCAGGACAGACCCGCCTCAGCTTCACTGTTTTATCTAGGGTGCCATTGTTGGTAAGCAGCCACCTCCTGAGGATAACTCTTTTTTTTTTTTTTCTCCCCTCTCCCCCTTCCTCTCCTGAGATGCCTGCAAGATCTAAGCAGCTAAAGCACACGGGAAAAGCCGTGAAATTGCCTCCTGCCCCTTGTCGTGCAGGGGGATGGAAGTTAGCTTCAGTGCTAAGACACCTCCTGTGAGCTCTTGTCGAGCTTTGTGGAGTCTCTGCTCCAGCTGAGGGGTCCCTTCCTTGGCCATGAGCAGCTCAGCTTCAAACTGCTGGTGGGTGCTCCTGTTGCCCTTAAGCTGTTCTGGGCATGGCACAGTGGGAAGCCACATTCTGTCCCAAATCCCCATAGAACTGAATGAGCTTCTGTGCTGTAGCTGGTCTGAGTTTGTAGTTAATTGCTTGAGTTTATTGCTCCTACCTCACAAAAGGAAAGTCTAGCTGATGGGAGAGAAAGTGACCTTTTTGTACCAATCGTGTCTGTTTAATGAACTGATATTTTCTTGTATTTTTAGCTAATAGTGAAAGTAGCTGTATCAGGATTCACTGACTTCTATGTGTGAATCTGTTGGCTTAATGGCTAAAGGGATGACAGTGCCCCTGAGCACTTGAAATATGGGAATCTGATGTTGGAAGTGTACGTTCAATTCTTAGATATCCTATTGCTAGAACTTGAATAGTTCTGTTTTAGGTGTTGTAGTTCTGAGTCACTATAGAGAAATGGGTTTAATCAGACTTAATCTTTTGAATACAGCAAGTCTCAAGCTAGAGCATAATCAACTTTGGACTCCTTGTATTAGCAGAATTGTTTTTCTAGATTTTCAATTTAGCAGTCTCCAGGTTTCTACGGCAAAGTATTACTGCAGAAAAAATCAACTTTGACAAGTGTGGGGTCTGCAGCAAAAATTAATGAGTTGAGACCTGTGAATCTTGCTAAAACTAGTTTATTTTTTAATCTTTCTATTCTGCTGCTGCTTTTCCCCCTTATATTTTCAAAAATGCAGTATAGCAGTTAGCCATTAGGACCTTCAGAGACCTTGTTTGCAGTTTAAAGGGATGATCCTAGTTCCCAGTGGGACTGCAATTATCTTGAAATGCGTTTTCCTCTGTTCTTTGGAACTGGTGAATCTTGGTAGAGAGAAAGTAATAGAGACCCAGGCGGATACTCGAGAGGAACCCTTGGATAACTATTTTTTAATCTGTAGCAACTTGCTAGGAAGCCCTGCAGTAAGATGATAACTGTGTAGCATTCTGTTGAAATGTTCAGGTGATCTTTTCTTCTTGTGGAATCTATAGCAGACTTGGAAATGGACAGTAATGAGATTGATGATTTGAAAGGGATGGACTACTTCTGATGTCTTGGATTTGGATCCTGTTGTGCTATGAAGGAACAGTGGAAGCATTCCAGATGTTTTTTGTCCCACCTCAGATCTTGTTGTCTCCCTTCCTCAGCACAAGTGTGGCAGCCCCAACTGAGTTTGCCTCCTAAGCTAGCACGAAATTTCAGACATCAAAGCTTGTCTAACTTCCATCGCTTATTGAATTGCAAAAAAAAAAAAAAGGTATGATTCAAAGAGCTCAGAGTTTGCTTGATGAAGTCTGTTGTGCCCCACTCTGGGAATTTCCTGTGACTGTACTTCATAAGAGACAGTCATCAGAACATACTGAAAGTCCTGTGGATCCTGGTAAACTGCTAGACTCGCATACAGTGAATTATTGATAGCTTTTTACCTCATGTAGGATGCTTCAAACTAGGAAGGGCCTTCATGCCCTGGTTTGTATTGTACCCATGAGCTTGGTTCTTAGGTGCTGCAAGAATAAGAGAAGATTCTACCTCTTGTATGGGCAAGTTGTAGGGACAGTGAGCAAAAAAATGCTGCTTGGTACTCATGGACTTTCTTTGCTGAAGTTAAACCAGGAGTTAAAGGAACGCCACTGATAAACTTATGTTCACTTTTACACAATGATATGATACAATGTTTACTTTCAGGAAAAATATGCAAGAAAACTTCATAGGAACTTGTGAACTTACTGAAGTAGCTGAGGAAGAAAGAAATCTGTTTCTGTTCTTTAAACTACATAGTGATACCCAGTTTGACACCATAGGCACTCACTTAAGGTAGGTTTAGAGCCAAATCAGTGCAAATTCATATTTAAAAACACATGCAGCCAGATGACACTTCCTGCAAGTGTAATACACCAGTCAATCTGCTGTCAGGAGCAACACTTCTAGCTTAGGAGCAGTCATAAAGTCTCTCCTGGTTCTTGGGGATGTTCTTTGGTCAGCTGTGTGTGGAGGGGGGGAAAGGGGGAAATTCTTTGTAGTAACCGGAAAAGTTGCCTTGTCAACTATAAACCCAAAATGCTAAAACTGTAGGGTAGATAGGGTTGCTCACCACTTTTAACACTTGAAGCAAGCACGTAGTTTAGGGTTTGTGGTAGGTTTAAAAGATTAAAGCAAATAAAATTATTTACTTCAGAAACAAATCTTCCATTCAATATATTAACCTTGCTTTTCCTACTTTGTCTAATAGAAAATCTAGTAACAAATTAGCAGTGTTGTGCAGAAAGCATCAGTTATAGAGGCCTCAGACTGCAGTGAGCAAGATCCATTCCGAGCACCAGAAGTGGATTGGCAGTCACAATTCCATTCTCAAAATTCTTAACATGACAAATTATTAGGACTAAGAGGATTTATCATGCTGGGGGTTCCATCAAATCAATATATTAGAGTTCTTTCACTTTGGGCTTCTTGATTTGCTGCTGGAGGCAGATGAGCTAGCTTGATGAGGCGCGCGTAGCAAGTAAAGCTTTCCTCAGGATTTCCATCTCCCCCTTCTACAGTACAGTCTTGTGGGAAAACAGACTGATTTCTGGGACTCGTCATCACTTGCTCCTTGCAAATACCATGTTCCCTAATGACACCAGGTAGATCTCTTTTTGGAGCTGCGATGCACTCCTGGTGGTGCCTCTGCCTCCTCTGACTGCTCACCGTTGAAACCTGGTTGTACTTCTTGCTCCTCTTGTGAAGCATCCTCCAGGATCCTCCAGGATGCTTCACAAGATGTCTTAATATGGACTCGCTTTGCTGGCAGGAAATGGCATTGCTGCCTCTGGAGACAGCTGTGTTTTGTGAGTAATGTCTAGTGTGAGTGAAATTCTCTTGTGCAGAGGGCTCTGAAGTCCCTAGGTAGCCGCATGTATGGCAGCTGGTGAACTGAAGTCTGATGACTCAGAGACCTTCTGTCTAGGCTTGCTGTGGCACTGGGGGCAAGGGGCATGGGAGGATGGGGCAGGACAGGACCCTCGTTGAGCTGCCAGGCTCTGCGAATCCCCCTGGACAGAGTGACGCTGCTCAGGCCGACTGGCTGCTCACAGAGATTTGCTGGGGAGAGGTAGCTCTGGCCCAGCTCCAGCTTCTAAAGGAAACTGACTAAAAGCTTCCCCTGCTGATGACGTCACCTCCTGGACTCCTTCCTGGCTTAGTACAGCTCAGCCTTATTTGGCTTTTTTTCCTCTCTTCTGTGCAGCAAGAGGCCTCCCTGAATTTGCTCAATAAAGCTGTTGTTATCTGTGCTTAATCACCACTCTGCGGGCTCCAGAGGGGCCTGCCAGAAAAGGCATCTGAGAGCCCAGGGTGCTGCAGGGCTCCTGGTCCTGCCCAGGTGCCGTGTGTGCTGCCTGCCTGCTCTGTGCCGGCACCGAGATCAGCATTGCCCTCCGAGGAGTGCTCTGTTACTGGAGATGCGCTGTGGGAAGAGAGGAAATCCCTCCCTACCCAGGAATAATCCAGCACAATTAACTGATGTAAATGAAGAACGCTAGCATGCAGCCACTTAATTGCTTGCTTTTTCCTTAGGGATGTTTGGGAACAGCAGGAGTCTGCATAGTGCAGCTATTAATGCTTCATCAGAGAAGTTTGTTTTTCTCCATCTGAAACTTCTAAGGCAGACTCAAGTCCTCTGGGTTTATGGGAAGCTTCTTTTTGGGGCAGACCTCTTCCTGGCACTTCCATTATGTGTTTCTAGGTGTAGCACTGAACTGCTCTGGAAGTTGTGGGCAAAGCCGCACCCTTCCGACTACAATAGCAAACGCTGATGCTTGCTGCAGTGTTTGATAGACTGTGCTGCCAGTATTTGGCAGTGGTGCAGGAAAAGAGACAGTCACTGACAGGCTTGGCAGTGATAAAACTCCAGCATGAGCTGCAACTGTTTGCAGACTTAAACTGAACTTGCGGGAGGTTGGGTCTTATATTTGAAAGAAATAATTATAGCGGCAATAACTGGATACGTGGTGATCTAATGCTGCTTCCTGCCTGTGCAGCTATGAAGTGATGTGTTCACTTTGTGAGTGTGCAAACCTCCAATGGAGCAGTGAAGTAGTCTGGAATTCCTGACATATGTACAGTAGCTTTTTAAACTGGTACTAAAATGTGAAGGAAACCCTATTTTAAGTGTGCGAGGTTTTTTTTTTTGTTTGTTTGTTTGTTTTTTTTTGGTATGACTTTGTCTATTATTATTATTTTTAAAATCACTTCAACCGCCCTGAAACTGCAACTGGCCTGAGGAGCCTGCTCTCAAAGAAACAAATGAAGAAAGGAGGAACAATATTCTGTCCTCCATTCATTCCCAGGCTAAGAAATAATATTTGGCAATAGTAGGCTTCTCTTGGCCATTACTAGTTAACCAGTAACTACAGGCACAAGCACAGCAGTGCCTCTAAAGGAGGAAAGAATGAGAAAGTTCTGAATCTGGTCGCCGCCTCAGAGAAACGTGAGATGTGGCAAGGTCTGGATGGCAGGCACAAGAGACACAGCATCCTTGCTCTGTGCAGGGCCGGAAGGATCGGTAGGAGGATGGCTGAAGTTGGTGAATCAGAGCAGCGCTCTAAGGATAGCGCAGGTGGGTTTTGTGCTCTGGTGCTTACAGGACTGTTGGTCATGGAGGAACACCGACTTCAGCAGAGCCATGGAGTATAAATGCTGGATAGCCCAAATTGGGCATGATGTCAGTGTCAGGGGATCTTCCATGGAGCATTCTGCAGCTCTGCTACTGTGTACCTTCCTGTGTGCTACAGATATTTCCTTTTTAAGGGGAAAAACTGGATGGTTTCCTGCAGCCATGAGCCATTTTTATTGTCTGTCTGTAAATCACTATTTTTTTTTTTCCCTTGGTAAAGCCTTATGATTCACAGCTTTCTTTCTCTCTGGATTGGGAGATGTATTTAAGGTGGGGAAGTGACTAAGCTGAGGAAAAATCTGCTCTTAGTCTGATCAGTCATTTAGTAACACAACCTAGTAAATGTACTTGCTTTCATATGATATAGTTTAATAAAGCATCAAATTCTGGGCTAAATACCTCCTTGGTATATCTTCTAAACTTTGAGCTTGGTTCACCAATACAAATGCTGTGCTCGGTTACAGTGGTCTGGTATCACTTGGAGGTTGAGGATGTGTTCCCTCTCTGCTTCCTGGAAGGGTGGCTCTTTTCATGTTTTCTCAAAGAATGATTTAAGTGGATTTTTTTTATTCACATTGTGAATATGCTCTTATAGAGTAATGGTTTAAAAATAAAACAAAAAATCCTACAAAACTGTATTTATTACCTTAATATATTAAGTGTTTTCTCATATTGGCTGCTGGATGGATGACAGGATTCTTGTTATTTCATTATTTTTTCTCTACTAAAATTCCAAACTTGGTTTGGTTGTAGGGGGATCATAAGCTGTTGCAGACTGATAGCAAATGGCTCTGAAGTCCTGAGGAAGTAAGGCAATTTACTTGCTGACAAATTCGAGCAACATCAGATTGCTCAACGATAAAGTAATGATACAGAAACCACACAGCACTTGAGGATCCAGTACATCCTCTTGACGGAAGATGGTTATTCTGTTACATGACGACTTACTGTGCAGCACTTTTTCTAGCTAGAAAAGATAGAGATGGAGGGATTTGGGCATGTGTGCTAAGAGTAAGGGTTTACTTAATGGTTCAGTAAGCAAGTGCTTTGGCGAATGCCTATTAGTGCACAAGCAAGGAAGGCACAGAAGTCTGGGTATGGTCATCTTTAGAAACACTTCCTCTTGCGCGTGCAACCTTGCGGAAGTTGGCCAATAGGGTACTGCAGTAGAACTGACTTTAAGAACTGGTGGTTTAGGTGCATTTCTAGGCTAAAAAAAAATGTTGCAACAGTGACCTGTGGTCAAAAAATAGTCAGCAAATCCAAAATTTTCACAAAAGCATGATAATACATCTGCATAACTTTTGTTGCATGAAAATATTCTAAACTGAGTTTGGAGTTGGAAGAAAACTTCTTACCCTTCCCTTATTTTGAAGAAAGATTTACCTGCTCTGTCCTGCTCATTGCTGCATTTTTGGATGAGTGGGAGGTTTTAACTTGAGAAATTTTATTCTACAATAAAAAAAAATCTCTGTTCAGTTTGTTTATAATAGGATTCTTATTTTATCTCTCTGAAAGAAATGAGGTAATATTGTTCATCAAAGCCTCTAGTTGGTTGATCAGACTTACAGCTGACTAGTAGAATAGATCTTCTGGTAACTGCATATGTCATGAGAGCAAAATTGCCTTAAAATTTTGATCAATAAATTTATGTGGGTGATCTAGTCCCTAGGAGGAATATGAAGCAGAACTGGGAGTGAACCAATGGGGAGGAAACGGGTCTTCGTAAACAGCCTTGCGAGAGCTTGGGGCTAGTTCCGCAAGAGCTTGCAGGTAGGAGTGGGTTGGATCTAGCAGAGCACCTAGCGGCCAACTGTAAGGTGCCATGTGTTAACAGCCAATCGTAAGGTGCCATGTGCGTCTAGCAACCAATCATAAGACACCACGTTAGACCTGAAGGGACTTAGGTATAAATATGCGGTTGTAACGAGATTAAACAGAGCTGGATCTAATTCACATAGAGTCTGCGTCCTTGATTCCCCTCCCGATTCCTTGGGTCGGCAAGAAGTTTCCAACAAATTTAGCCTGTATTGTAGCTTATAGCGCAGCTGAGACAGTAGAATTCTCCAAATGTCCACAATAGCAATGTGCAAAATCGGGACATGCAATTTTTTTGTTGTTTAAATGAAAGCTGTTCTTTCAGGGTGGTACCAGATACCCCTCCAGAAATAGACTCCATTACACTGATATATTCCACTAACTTTTGTTTGATGGTGCCCAGTAATGCAGACTACCTGGTATGTGTAATGAAGGGTAAACTAGAACAGCAACACCTTTATAACTGCCCTATATTATGTACCAGTTGTGCAGATAACTGTGCTCTACCTCAGACTTGCAAGCTCCAAAGCTCAAACACGGGTGGTTATATCATAGGAGCATATAAAATAACCAGATGTTGGCATAAATGCTAAGAAAACTTAAAACACTTTTGAAAAGCATGCATTGAGAAGATGAGTATACTCTCAGTGTTCAGAGCTTTGGCTATTGCTCTGCTCCCTGAAACATCTGGATCTGAGATCACCCCAAGACGAGAAAGCTTTTTTACCATGTCTGAGAACATTCTGTCGAAGCAACTATGTCATTGCAGTGTCTTTGTCTTCCACCAAGAAACATGTGACAGCTGAACTTGGCTGCATTAGTAAAATACAGAAAGCGATTTACAAACAGTAGAATGGTTATGTACTAGGCAATATTCACCGTGCCCTGGAGAACCAGAAGCTGCTGAATGGATGAACTGTATGTTATGCACGACTGCTTGTTTTGTGAGCTACCTCGGTGTGCAGTGCGTATGGCTACTGGCAGTTGGGACAGTGTGAACAGAAATGGCTAATATTGCTTCTAATACCTGAAAGCTCTAATTCTGTGGTCAGGAAGGTGGTGGACTTTGGGAGAGTCCTTCTTTAGCTCTAGAAAGTATTATATCACTGAAACAAGAAAATACTTGAATAAGCAAACCTCCAGCCTGCAGCTCTGTGGTACTGCCCTGCTCTTGGGAGATGGACTGTAAAATGCTCCTTCCTGGAACATAGAGGGGATGAGCTTTCCTTGTTGCTGTAATGTTAGTGTTTTGCCCCCAAGGTGAGCAAAAAACCTCTCATCTGAACTTCATGCTCAAAAAATCAGTGTTTAGAATTTTATGAAGTCATCCTTTTTGTTTAAGTATAGCACTAAAATTCACTTTAACTTATGGCGATCTGAACCAATACTGTACAATCTTGGAAGCAATGAATACTAGAGAAACACCTCCTCTGACTGAAGGCTTGGAGTTTCTCTTTTTTTGCATGCTGGTGCATGTGTTGCAGACCATGTGAAATCTCTAGATGCTTCTATCTTCTGCACTGATGGGCAAAGTGTGCATAAGATGCTGTGGTAACAGTCATACACGCAAAAGTGAGTTAAAATTCATGTCCCCATTTATTTATTTATTTATTTTCATTATCTTTCTTGGTGGTTTGTTACTAGCATCTTGGACTGAGTGCCAGCTGCAAGTTGCATTTCATGAAGCTTACGTTATGTAAATTGTGAGTATCCTTTGGCACACCCAGTGATATAGGATGGAGATCCCTTCCAATTGAGGAGGCATTTTAGTGTTTTCAATATTACTATAGTGTCTGTCTTGAAAGTGTATACCAAACTGAGTAGCTTCCAAATTGCACAAAGATCAGAGCACTCGACTGAAGATGAGATGAAGTTCTGAACAGTACTTGTTTCAGAAACATAACACAGGAAACGTGATGCTATCTTAGTGGTTGCTCTGACATATGCTAAATAATCGAGCATAAATCTGACTGGAATCTGCCCCGTTTCCCCTTTGCTGCTGATTTTTGAACAAGTGTCATATGTTGGGTTTCAGCTTTTCTCACTACTTGCTTGCCCCTCTCTTAAGTCTCTTGCCCAAAAGAACAAATGCAGCTTATTTGGAAGTGACTAGCCCCTCAAATTCCTTTAAGGTATTTTGGATTTAAACTTCATTGAAATCATAATTTGCTTTTCAATTAGCTGTTTTTCAGTTTCAGAGGGGTGTTTTACATTATGCTTTTCCTTGCATCTTGCTATTGTATGCTGTGTTTACTCAGTTCTTTCAAGTTATGCCTATCCCTTTCCATCTCCAAACAGTTTGGTATCAGGAAAGTTTGGATAGAAGACTTCCAGTGAGATATATTTACAATATTTTAATGACAGCTTAATAATTTGACAGTGTTTATAATAATAATTTGACAGTGTTTGGAAGTGTTTGGAAATAATTTAGATCTCAGAGAATTTGGAAGTCATGTAAAAGAAGTGATTTCAGTGATCTGCCATTCCCAGAGGGAGAGGGACTGTTAATGTGTGTTCATGTGAATCCTTTTGCTTTCACCACAAGCCTGCTCAGGACAAGCAACTGCTTGTCTGCCTTACTGCTTGCTCGCTGCTGAAAGTTGTGTGAAGTGATTTCATCCAGCCTTGTAACAAGGGTTGAAACTGTTTGAACAGGCTTTGCTGAAAACAGTCAGCTGTTGTTGAAAAAACAGCTCTTCTGGGGGAGAGCATTCTGAATGATTAAGGGAGGAAACAAACTGGAGTGGAAGGTGTGAGTAAGTAAGTGCTTTTGTGTCTTCAGAAGTCTTTTTTCTTCAGTCAGTTCAAGGCCACTGTGAGAGGTGCTCTGCCCAAACATGGCAATATGATTCAGAATGCTACTTATTGTTGCACCTGAAATAGTCAAAGTGATACCCCTTACTGCAGCTCTTTCTTAGCTGCTTGGTCTCATTATGCCTGACCTTTACATTGTGTAAGCATTATCTATTCTCCATTCTGCACATTGTGAGGGTGATGTGTGATGGCCTGTACTTAGAAGGATGTTATTGTTAACAGTCCTTCCTTCGCCATGGCGTTTGCTAGGCATTTGGCAGCCTCTTCATGCATGTTTCTAGATGCTGAGTGGTTTCTGAAGAATATCAGGCTTCCTTTTGAAATAGCCTCATTTCAAACAGTAATGTACATTAAGGAGTGTATGACAGTGTGGAGCAGGAGTGCATGTTTAACTGCAGACTTTATTAAACTACATCAACTTGTCTGCATGCTTAGTCTCTTCATGACTTGCTGCTACTGGAAAGGGGAAGCTTTGCTCCTGTGTGATCCTGCCTTGTGCAGGCTCTACTTGCCCAACTCGGTGATGGATCTGTTCCCTTTTGCTTTCTCAGCAGAAAACTGGGTTAACATGGGCATGGTCTCACCAAGGGTTTTGAGTGAGTACCAGAGTGAGCACAAAGGACAAAATGGGGGTGCCTGGGAATGAGGAAGAAGTAGTGGTTAGTAGATAGCTTCTGGTCTGGTCGCACCCAGAGCTGTTTTACCCTTCCCCTCTATATCACTGGTACTGTACTGATGTCCTTGTGTCAGTGCAGTGAGTGTGACCAATGAGCTGATTCTACTGGGAAGAATAACACAGGTGTTATTTCAGCCTGATTCCTTCCTGTGTTGCGTGGCCCCGTGGCTGCCAGTGCCACCCTGAAGGTGGTAATGGGAAGGTGCAGACAGGCCCCTTGCCAGAGCACGCGGGGCTATGCTCCTGTACCCCTCTGGGGTTCCTGCAGCAACTTGTCCCGTTCCCGAGCCTCCTGACAAAGAGGACTCATATCCCTGTGCTGTGGTGCACTCTGTCAGCAAAGCTCAAGTACTGGATCTAGACAGAGCTTAAAATAAAGAAGGTACTTTGGCAATCACAAGTTGGTCTTATAAAGCATGCATAGTCCCAGTAGAGCTATTTAAAACCTAAAGTAGTTGGGTGGAGAGGGAGGAAAATGTGGGTGGGGAAGCTTGCAGCTTAGGGGGTGGGTTAAAAAAGAGAGATTTGAGCTGTTTCAGGGAAATCCTGCGTTTTAGGGAACTGCGGCCTAAACAGAGACCAAGAAGCTGCCACTCCCAAATGACACCCTGTGCTGAAAGGAAGTTGCAGGATTTGTCTGGCACGCTAGAGATGATAAACCGAAAATCACAGGATGATGAAACACTCTGTCCCCGCCTGCAGCAGAGCCTGGAGGGGTGCAGAGGCTGATGCCGGGTCCTACCACAGGCTGCACACCAGCTTCTCCGTGCCTGGCTCTGCCCCTAGCGCTTGTGGCCTGGTGCTGTACCTGGGTGCCGGCTTGGCCCTCGGCAGTGGGCAGAGCTGCGCTCTGCGGCCCTTCTTGCCATCTGTGAGCTGAAATGTCATCTGCCTACTGTCTGAGGGACAGAAAACCACGTGCAGCAAATAGGCACCTTTCTGGCTTGCGCAGTCATGCAGACACTGGCATCCCTTGGAAAGGCAGGATCCCTCGTGCTACAGTCCTCATCCCTCCTCCTTGTGATGCCTGGTGCATGATGTGCAGGTTTCCTGAGCCCACCGGGGTCTGTGTTTTTCTTGCTTGGGTGCTCTTAAATCCAGAAGTTATCTTTTTAAAAGCTGCTTCCAGTCGTAAGTGCATCTGGAACCCTTTATGTGTGGTTAACTTCTAACTTGGGAGCCCCAGACGCTCACTGTGGTCGTGCTGCCCCTGTGTAGCTCACACTTGGCTTGTTAACTTACTGTCTCGATCTTGCTTTTAAGCTGCTTCCAGCAAAATAGCTCCTTGCAGCTTTGGCAGGCATCCACTGGATACTAGATTTGGAGAGCTTCCGGGACATGTGGAAAAGAATCTTGCCTGCATAACCTCTCATCCTGTGCCTTTGCAGCCCATGCAAATCACTGGGGAAATCCCTCAGCTTTGGGTGAACCTGGGGAGGGGGCAATGAGATTAAGTTGAGTTCAAGGTAAATGAAGGATCTTCTTGGAAACCCTGAAACTTTCCGGTGCCGGGTGGTGGTGAGAAGCATTTTGGCAGTTGAGCTACAGCACTGATGTGCAGGCAGGGTTTTGGGGAGAGAGGGGGAGGAACCCCTTTGCTTGCGACCTGTGGTTAGCGTTGCCTGGGAGGTGCCTGTGTTTCAAATGTGTCCACGGCCCTCCCGACGGCCCGGATGCTAAAGGGCTCCAGCAAGGGTTTGGTCAGGCTTGGACGCGTGCGCTGCGTCTCTACCCCTGCTACTGAGCTGCCGTCTCTGGCAAGCGCATGCTGCTGCTTCGGGGAATCGCACCTCCTCACGGGGCTCCTAATGGAACAAACGGGTACTAAAACGTCTGGAAGCTGCCCAGAGTGTAGAGCCTGAATGGTGGTGATGGCATCTCGTGGGTTCTGCTTTGAGGTTTTGCTTCCTAATTAAAATACTGTGGGGGAAGAGCTGTTGTTGTTGTTGTTCCCTCCTTTCCCCCCCCCCCTTTTTTTTTAAATGTACTTCTGCATTTTGACTAATAAAGGGTGTTTGTTCTACTTAGCCCAAATAATTCTGACAGAAATAGTTATTCAAAAGGCTCTTTTCAAGCTGGCTCTAAAGAAATAGCAAATGACAACATTAGGGTTTGGAACAGCTGCAGGAAAGTTAAGGGAGGTGCATGAGGAATCTATTTATGAGGGAGGAAATGACAAAAATAGAGGAATTGACCCATTGCACAAGGCTGTGAATAACTTGTGTAATAAGTGACATGCAAATCCCTGGACTTGACTGTAAATCTGGGGATCCACCCATGGCTTCACTTACTAGCCCAGTACTTTTATTTCAACATTTCTTGTCATACTGAAACTCCTTTGCCCTCCAAACAAGGTGACAATCTGGTAGCAGCCACCCTGATGTCAAAACTGGTGCTGTTGGAGGAAGTGGCCAGTTACTATCTGCTAGGCTGGAAAGGAAGGAATTACCTTCAAGTAGTTTTTAACTTGGAAACTTCTCATTAATGACTTAACTGTTGGAAGCCAAGATATGTGTGGAGGGTAGGAAGGGAATTCTCTGCTTTATATTTATATATATTTTTTTGAATGACTTTGCAGTAATACTCTTATAAAGCAGAACCTTTATTCCTGAAAAAAATGCCTGAGACCCCAAATATGGCCACTAAATAAATGAGATAGATAATGTTCCCAGAGTTCTGAAATTTTCAATTGTCTGACTCATGAAGAAGCACTGATATAAGCCAGGTTTTCATGGGTCTATATTCTGGCATCAATAGTATATGCTTGCTAGTACTATTGGAATAAGATACCTCTTTACCATCAAGATCCCGCCTCTGATGGCGGGGAGGGAGTCAGAACAGTGCAGAGTAACTTGTCCGTGGCCCTATTGCAAACAGGGGTTGATTTTTAAAAAAAAAAAAAAAAAAAAAAGCTTTGAAAGTCTGTGCCTGTTTCTGCCCTTCTGCTAGGGGTGGTCGTGGTCGCTAGTGCTCCCTAGTAGCCCTTGCTGCAGCTCTGGGGCACGGCTGGAGTTCTCGTACAGGTTTACTTTCTCCAGCAGGAGGCTGTTGGTGCTGTTTGCTCCCAGCAGATGCTTTGCTGATAAGCCTCTTTACGCAACCCCTTTTGTTTGTGTTAACTTCTGACACTTGGATCTAGTGTGCAGCTCATCTGCTCATGGTCCTGCCATGATAACTCAAAGGAGTTTTTAACTGTGTAGAATACGTAATTTCATAAACCTCTAGCATTTATGTTGCTGGGTGTAAATGGAGAAGTCTTGCTCTTCAGCTGGAAGAATACACAATTATGGCAAGAAAGAGCTGGGAAAGATTTCTCAAGGGAATCTGGTCACTCCACTAGCATGCTGAATTGTAGTTGCATGTGATATGTATCTTAATCTAATTGCACTGACTTTTGCCATATAGAAACAGCTGGTGGATATTGAGATGGCATTTCCATGAACCACTGAAAGAAGTGAAGGAAACAAGAATTGCTTTCTCGTGTCAGGAGGAATACTCTTCTCAAAATCCTTCAGCCAAGTATCTACCAGAAGAATAGAGTCTTCAGGAGCTGGTCAAGCAGGGGATTAAGTAGGTGGTAAACACTGGTCAATAAAGCAGAAATTCTGCAGTTAAACTTGCAAAATTGCTTGCTAGCATTTCTTGAATAAACTCTCCTGGAACTCCGTTTATGTGGGCAAGTTACTTGCCATTTAAAGTGTAGCTTCCAAAATAGTCTTCTGCAGTAACAGCCAAACATGTATGCTAAAATCTGCTTCTTACTTTGAATCTAATTAGTAGTTTGAGGGGAAAAAAAGGTCTACTTTTTGAGCTCTTAATGGGACAGAGACACTTCAGTTACCAAGTGTTGGAGTAGGTGAGTTGCAGTTCAGCTCTAAAAATAATGGCCAAGCTGTTGTAAACAGTTCTCTCCCCCTATCTGCTGCTGATGCTAAATCAGTGCCACAAAGGTGGGATTTGCTGTAAGAAATGCACAGAAAACTTCTGCAGGGGCAGCACCTGCCCTGGGGCCTCTGCTGAAGGGAGGTAAACGTTGGAGGCGCGCCGGTGTCACGGACGTGTCTCACTTCCTGCAGCCTGGCCCTCCCTCCTCCACCCTTTCTCAGCTCCGCTTCTGCTAGCAGGCTCCTCGCCGCTGTGCGCGTTCTCCGTCTTGAACGCGGCGGCTGTGGCTCACTTCCCGTAGCAGCTTTTTAACCCCACTGCGCTCACGCCTCTGGTGCTTGAGAACTGTGTGAAAGCTGAACTTCTGCCCCTGTGTGCTATCTTGCCTTGCTCAGGCTTGGAGCAGCCCAGGGAGGGGTGCAGGACAGAGCAGCAAGGGAACTGTGTGAAATGTGGCTCAGCGGTGGCTTTGACCCCAAATCTGTGCTCTTTGCAGGGAAGGAGTAGACCCCACTATCCAAAATCCAGTTGTGTTCGGCCAGATCGCCTTCCTGGCCTGTCTTGTCAGTGCTCCTGGGGACCGGGCTGTGCAGTGAAGCTGGGAGAGGCTGCAGTGCTGCGCCTTGGGTTGCTGTGTATTGATGTGGAATAGGATGCACCTCATTGCACTGTTACTGGCTTCAGAGCAACCCAGAATTATCAGCGCTTGTCTCCTGAGATGTGAGCTTGAGGTGCTTTCTCCTACCTTACAATTTACCTACCTATTGCCTTAGAATAAAAGAAAGCACTTCTGCAAGTGGATCTGCTAATGCACATGGTGTATGTAGGGTAGAACAGTATATTGCATATATGGTTGCAGTGCTCTGTCTATCAACTGGTGACTGTGTGCTCACATTGGATCATGTTTGTAGCTTAGTTGGGGAGCGCTTTGGCCATCCTCTTTCTATTTCTTCTCTAGGTCACTAAGCAGCATTAGGTACTTTCCAATGGAAAATGGAGGATGGTACTGGCTCCTCATGCCTTTGTGCTGGAGTGCACCGATACGTACTCTGTAGCACACTGCGTCTACAGATTTTCCTAGCCTTTTACAAGGGTGGTGAGGATACCAGAGCGGGGAAGCAAAAGCACCTCCTGCTAAAGCTCCTAAATGGAGCTTCTTTCTGTAATTCCAGGCTGCTGCTGTTGATGTCTCTACATTTCTGTAAGCTTAGTTTTATAGCTGTGAACTCAAGTTTCCTTCAGCAGATGCCTCTATACAATAAGCCTCAGACCTATCATTTCTTCCTGAGTCTAAGACACAGTTCGCATTTTCCTTGCCCAGTGACAGCCACGTGCCTCCCAGTTGTGTAAAGTGGTCTCACATTTACAGTGTTGGGCTAACAACAGTGTTACATTACAGTGTTGGGCTAAGTGGTGCTGGGTACATAAGGTACTGTAACCTGTAGGAAGGACATTGAGCTACAAAGTCCCTTGGTAGTTCAGTATCTTCAGAAATTTGATCCTTGATCTACAGCAAATTGTCCTGTGTTACCTGTAAAGACAGAGCAGGTACAGAAAGTTGAGACATGTTTGTAACTAGCATATTACTGAATGGCACCATCAACTGAAAATCTGTTTGTCAGAAATAAAGTTAAAAATAGCTCCATCTGAATAACTGACCATAACCTCTGCCAAATCAGCTTAGATGCTGTAGGGTCACATGTGCAAATAAGGCAGAGGGCTGCATTGGCAAAAGATAAAAACTTGCCCTGCTACAGCCACCTTAAGGATTTCTTATATATAAGACTAAAAGCTTTCAGATGATCTTTGTATCCCCTCTTAGTTTTTCAGTGGATGAACACAGGTTGTGGTCAAAAAAAAAAAAAAAGTCTTTGACTCTAGACTGTGTATTAAAAGCATTCAGTCCTGTGGGTGCCTCTTGCAGGCTGTGGTGAGCTACCAAAGCAAAGATGGACTGTGTGCCTGTGAGGAACGCATCTGTGTGCCCGCAGATGGCACCAAACTGGGTGGAGTGGCCGACACTCCAGAGGACTGAGTGCTGCCATTCAGAGGGACCTGGACAGGTTGGAGAGTTGGGCAGAGAGGAGCCTCATGAGGTTCAAGAAGGACAAGTGCAGGGTCCTGCACCTGGGGAAGAATAACCCCAGGCACCAGAGGTTGATTGTTTAGGGCCTGTTTAGCCTGGAGAAGAGAAGGATGAGAGGGGGTCTTACCAATATGTATAAATACCTGAGGAGAGGATGTAAAGAGGATGAGGCCAAACTGTTCTCAGTCACGGCCAGTGACAGGACCAAAGGTAATGGGTATAAAGTAAAACACAGGAAGCTTTATCCCCACATGAGGGAGAACTTCTTTCCTGTTAGGGTGACAGAGCACAGGAACGGGCTGCCTGGAGAGGTTGTGGAGTCTCCTCTGGAGATCTTCCAAACCTGCCTGGATGCCCCCCTGTGCAGTATGCTCTAGGTGCCCCTACTGAAGCAGGGGAGTTGAACTACATGATCTCTAGAGGTCCCTTACAACCTCAACCATTCTGTAATTCTGTGAAGGAATATTTATTTTTATAATGCGTATCTGTAGTGTGAGAGTGGTCGTTCTGGCTCTCTGAGCGCCTCGGAGGGTGGCAAGCCTCTCCTTTCCTATATCATGGTGAGTGTACTCAAGATGGTGTGGTGGGGTGGGAAGAGGACAGCATGTATGGCCAGTGTGGCTCCCTGTCCTGCTGGACGAGGAGCGCTGTGCCCTGAGTGGAAGGTGGGAAGGGCTGCCCAGGTCCAGGCTGCCTTGGGAGAGTTAATGTTTTCTCCGTGCCTGGAGGCTTGGGTGTCCTGCTGCTGCTCTGCTCCCAGAGGAGCTTAGGGGTATGAAAAGGTCCTTTAAGACTGCTGGAAGGGCCTTGGTTTAATTAAACATAATCCCTTCAGAAATTGCAAGCACTTTCATATGACCGAGTCCAGCCTTGCCGGGTACACGAGACATCTGGGACTGTCCTCAGAGGAGCACTGCTCTCAGGAAGCAGTCAGATGTCTGTGAGTATTGTGGGTGCTACTGGGGTCTCGTCTCTGGTGGGGTGGAGTAAGGGGTCCTGGTGAGCAGCTGCTGCTGGTACGTTGGGTGGGCAAGGTTGTGGCATGGGGTGAGCTCATCTGCTGCACTGGTGTGCACACATGGCACAGGAGCATCTAACCTCTGGAAATGCTTGGGAGTCTGCAGCAAGGTTAGGGGAGCCTTTCATTGTGCTGCTGTTGGTCTTGATGAGAGCAGACTTTTAGATTATCATGCTGCCTTATAAGATCTTGAGTTCCTCATGTGACTTAATAGGGCTTGATGCATTTCTCTGGTCAGAGCTGTTGGCGCTGGTGCATGGTGTTGGTCTGGTGTCTTCAATCTGCGGTAACCCCTGTATGAACACAGGGTTTGTAAAGATGAAGTGTTGTCCTGGAATTTCTCTCCCACTTGCTCCTTTTCCGTGACAGTCAAACAAGTGAAGTATATCTTTTCCCTAATGTGGTTTATGCTGTTTTCTTGGACAGTTATCCGGTTGATGGCATAAACCTGGGAGACCTTATCTGGGGTAGGAAGCCTGCAGACTGGTGGTGTGTAACAGCCTTCTGGCATTTGGGGAGTCCAGAGAGCAAAGAAATTCTAGTAACTCAAGGTCAGGATTTATGAAAATGATACACAGTTGTGCTTACTCTACCTGGTATTAATTTCCTTGTACTGTTCCTGGCTCAAAGCTTATGACAAACAATTATCTGTTCTACCTCCAGTGCTGTTTGGCATACTGGAGTACTAGTACCAGCAGTAACGGCTCTTGTTCAGTATGATGGTATCAGTCTTTCCTGTTTGGCCTCCCACATACAGCTATAANTTCAGCCTGGAGAAGAGAAGGCTGAGAGGGGACCTGATCTGTGTCTATAAGTGCCTCAAGGGAGGCAATGAGGAAGATGGGGCTGGCCTCTTTTCACTGGTGGTCACTGACAGAACCAGAGGAAATGGCCACAAATTGAAGCATAAAAAGTTCCACGGGAACTTAAGGAAGAACTTCTTGACGGTGAGGGTGACAGAGCACTGGAACAGGCTGCCCAGAGAGGTTGTGGAGTCTCCTTCTCTGGAGATCTTCAAGACCCGCTTGGATGCAGCCCTGTGCCACGTGCTCTAGGTGGCCCTGCGTGTGCAGGGGGGTTGGACTAGATGACCTCTAGAGGTCCCTTCCAACCTTAGGCATTCTATGATTCTATGATTCTATGATCTGTTCTACCTCCAGTGCTGTTTGGCATACTGGAGTACTAGTACCAGCAGTAACGGCTCTTGTTCAGTATGATGGTATCAGTCTTTCCTGTTTGGCCTCCCACATACAGCTATAAACCATCCCCTCAGCAAGTAGCTGCAGCAGGTTATTAATAGGTTTCATTCAAAGATGTGGAAAATAACTGACAACCATTGCTGCTAATAAAACTTTGTGAGAATTGCAATGAGGCAAAAAGCAAGACTGGAAGGTGTACAGGGAAAATTAAAACTTCTTAAAAGATCTGTTGCATGTAAGCTTACCCATGGCACCTTTCTCCTGCTGTGTGCAGGACACTGCTGCTGGAGGTGGTGCCTGTAGCTGGTGAAGGCTCTTGCACACCAAAGGAGCAGCGCGTGGCTCTGGGCTGTGTCTAATCCATGCAAAGGGCCCTCTCTGTGCAGGGGGTCTCACCCTCGCACAACACTGACCTTGGCAGCAGGAAGCTCCAGTGTGCTGTCTAGGGATGATCTGCAGTCCTGATTTACTGGTAAAACAATGGCGATTCCTCAAATAGAATTAGTGGATTTCTGGTTCTTTCCTGGAGGTGATGTTATGAAATGAATCAGTTGGTTGTGCTTTTCTGTTTTTGTCTTTGTTTTGTTTTCCCTGGGAACTTAGCTTGGTGAATGTAATAGTTCCCTATTGAAATATTTAAATTTTCTTCTAATATATGAGGTGCACTGCTGGAAGCATTTCATGCAATATTGTTAGCTGTTTGCATGCAAAACATTAAATGATAAAATGATGAAAAGAAGTGAAACCTCTTTAGAGTCCAGCTACTAGGATAAAAATTCTGACTGTTTAATATCTGAGCAAGATTTCCAGGATGGCAGACATTTGAATGCAGTATTCACTATACTATAAACACTAAGAAAAATGAGTTCAACAGGTTGCTTTAAATAGAATTTCAGTTGAGCTTACTGAATGAGGATAGAATTTTTGGTAAATCTGTTATAGGACCTCCCAGATTTCATCACTAACGGCACTTCCTGAACGTTGAGAGTTTAAGACAAGAATTTACTAAGAGCCAATTTTAGAAAAGGGATCTATGCTAGCAGTGGGACCTCGTGGTTCGATCAATGGGGAAAATGTCTCTTATGAGCGACAGGAATAACAGCTAGGTTCGGAAGTGTGCGCCTTTCCCATCCAGACTTGGAAGGGGAGTTGTGTGTGCTTATTGCCCCAAGGAGCAGTTTATTCTGCTGTGGTGGCGATTGTGTCAGCAGCTGTGCTCCTTCTTGGAGGGGCTCGGGGGCTCTTGCGGCTTGCTCAGTCCCTACATCTGATGGGCTACGCTCGACAGTGCTCCAGCTCAATTCTCCTTACATGTTTCCCTGGGAAAACAACCAGGGTTTTTGGTTATTCCTTACCTTGTTCTGGGGTGGGGAGTTGGTGCCTGCCGAGGATGGGGCAGTTGCCATAACTTGGGAGCAGCAGTTTTCCGTTCCCCCTCTGTTACTTGAAAGAAGGTTTTTATTCCGAGCTGGGAAGAGAGCTCTGCTACAAATGCTCCAGCTGTTCCTCATGGGGATGAGGCAGGCCTACGCCTGGTCCTTCATAGATGCTAGGGTATTTAGCCCAGGAAAACTTTTTTGCACTTTGCATTTCTAAATAATCCAAATAACTAAGGAATCTTGAGGCTATTCCTGCTCACAATGAACACTGATGGTAAACTAGAGTAATGTTTTAAAAGCACTTCAGGAGGACAGCTCAGAAGGGACAAAGCAAATGGAGGAGTCTAAGCTACAGTTGGCCTGGATTATGCTGATTTCTTCTGCTATAGCACTTGGCTCTTGCGTGTCTCTGGCGCGGCCTCACGCTGGGTGCTGCTCAGCTGGGAGCGCGTCAGGCGGCTCGGGAAAAGGGAGGCTTCGGAGGAGAGCGTGTGCCAGGGGTCGCCCCTTGCCGGGGAGAGCGGGGGAGCATCGCGTTGTCTCCTGGTGCGCAGGCTGCCCTGCAGGCTGCAGGCAGGACTCGTGCCCGTGGTGGTGGCGCCAGCTGGCTGAGGTGACCCCTGGGAGTCTTTGAGAAGGAAGCTCCCTGGTCCTTGGTTTCTTGGCCGCTTTATATGCGAGAAGCAGCAGTCTGGATTTTCTGTACCAGCTCTTGAACCAAAACAGAACAACCTCATTGAGGTGCCTTTGCCCTGAGGTTTTGTTTCACGTCTCTTATCGGCTAGCTGGGAACAAAGAGCTGTGCCTCCCACCACCTGAAATGGGGAATTGCCACTGTGCCTTGCCAAGCCACCTTATTCTTGATAAACAATCAAGAAATAACCTGTTGCTTAATGTCTCACTTAGTGTAACCCCTGTCATACCTTTAAGTGGCTCACAGACACCTTGGCCCTTCCTGATGTGCCTTCCAGGCAAGGCAGATGGACAAACCAGCAAACAGACTGTGCAAGGGACAACTTCCAAGTATAATTAGCAAAATTTTTGTTCAGGGAGCCCTCAGCACTTCTACTGAGTGCTAAGATTCCTGGTTCACCAAAGCACTGTAAAATCAGCCGGCTGTCCACGTCTCTAACACTGATTGAGAGACCAGTTCTGGCAAGCCCTAGCAAGGACTCCTAAGGTCATTGGAAGTGGCTAGTTTGAAAATAAACCTGTGTATCTCCTGAGTTTAGGCTATTTCCACTCTCCTTACTACTTCTGTGGGATATTTTTTCTTGTTTCTGCTTCATGTCAGAAGGTTCGGAGAGCTTCAAAAGCTACTTGATTAATCATCTCCTTGCTCCGATGTTGTCTAAATATCCCTCCCTGCTAAAATTGGAGCTGCAACTCTTTTTGACTTCAACCTTGCTGTTCTAAGCCTACCTTTAACCTCTGGGAGAACATGCTTAGGTTAGTCGCTGAACTCCAAGCAAGAACCGTCCCACTTCATTGCCAGGGGATACCAAACCCCAAATAGTGGTGTCTCGTACCAGACTTCAGTGGGTTTGCCAGGAAACTTTGAGATATGTTTGGGTGTGGTGGTCTGCCTGCACTGGCCTTGGTCTTAGCTAGTCC
Source organism: Crypturellus undulatus (assembly GCA_013389825.1). Classification (NCBI taxonomy): domain Eukaryota; kingdom Metazoa; phylum Chordata; class Aves; order Tinamiformes; family Tinamidae; genus Crypturellus; species Crypturellus undulatus. The sequence continues at coordinate 230,232 of VWPW01026302.1, read as the reverse complement.
TTCATGTTTATGAACAAATTTAGCTAAAGGTCCTTTGCATTCCTCTGTCTTACTAAAATAGATGAAATCTGTATGAAAATTGCCAGTAGAAATAAGGAGATCTGAACTGGCTTGGCTGCATTCATAGCAGTATTGGGTGGTTCCTTGAATATTTCTCTGCTTACTCTTGCCTTTTTTTTTTTTTTTTTCTAGTGTCATGTGGTTAAAATCTAGTCTAAATTTGAATTTGAGTTATTCTTAGCAAAACTGTCCACAGCCTACGCCTTCTCTGTGCCCCCCCCCCCCATGGGGAAGAGAGGGCTTGTAGGGAGGGCTAAGAGGATTGATTGCACTGAGGAATAAACAAATCAGGATTTGGTGATGCAGGCTGCTTTGTCTGATGGCAAGGATGAGAGCTGTTAATGTAGGGCCTGTATGCTGGGGACTGGTACATCAGGAATCTTGTCCGCATAACTCTGTTTTGAAACTCTGCTTTGATGGAAAAGCATTAGAATACAGTTTGTACTCACACTATTTCCAGCCTGTATGCATAAATTGTAAAGCATTTTTTTTCCTTTTTAAATTGATAGGTACAGAAATAGAAATGAATTCTCAAGCACTGTAGAGAATCCGAGAGCCTTAAAATCAGCCTGGTCAAAACTTAACAGTCATCTCTGTTCTCGGGCTGGAATGTTCCTGTCTGCTTCTGAGGATCTGCAGACGCTTCCCAGCAGTTGTGAATAGAATCAGCTGTGTTAAACCTTCTTTGGGGAGGGGAGAAGAGCTTTTGCTGGGTAGGCTACTTGTGTATCCTTAATATTTACAGAAATTTCCCTGCTTCTGTGAGATGAAACTGCAAAGTCCCTTGCTGCTGTCCCCTCCCCACTTTCATGTTACGTGTGGAAACATGCTTATGAGATTTTGCTTATGATTTTTTTTTATTGTTAAGACAATGTGTCATTGAGCATTTCTTCTAAAAGTTGATCATCTAAAAGTTAGTTGCATCTAACTTTTTATGTCAAAGGCCTAGTATTGTTATAAATCATGACTGCATAGTAATCTGCACATAAAACACTCCTTTAGTGATTACAGGGATATTCCTTCCGGAAGGACCTGAAGGCAGGAAAATACTATCTAGAGATGCTTCTGCTGCCTTGTGAAGTGTTTGCACTTCTTGGTGAATGTGCTAGATCAGTATGTATTCTTTTTGCTTTAACACGTAAGGACATTCTTCCATCGTGTCTGTTTTGTGCTCTACCCTCCAAGTATGCCAGGGATTGTGCCTTGTTGCCCAAATATCCATGGAAACTAGAACAATATTGTTCTATACCCACTAGCCTCCTGCAACAGACCAAGTTCTTAATGTTTCCCAGGACTTATTTCACTTGAATGTCAGAGAAGCTGGGTGTCTGGTTGTGCGTACCAAGGTCTGGAACCTCTTTGCTTTAGTGAAGAGTGCTGGGATAGCCTGTGCTCAGAAGGCTAACTTCATAAGCTCTACCTGGCTGTCTTGCATGTGGCAGTATTTGTTGGAATAGATGTAACAAACTGGAAGACAGGAAGGTTTATGTTCTGCTAGTAAACTGTTAAGAGCTGGGACTGCTTTGCTGACAGGAGATTTGTGACTGTTGGCAGTGGAGCTTCTGGAGGTTTGGGAGCTGGTCCCTAAGTGCTGCTTTTTACTGTGTAGTGGTACTTGATGCATGTGTTGTGACAATGCTGCTTCTCTCTTCCAGATCAGTGTGCGTGTTACCACCATGGATGCTGAGCTGGAGTTTGCCATCCAGCCCAACACTACAGGGAAGCAACTCTTTGATCAGGTAAGTGACAAAGCAGTGGAGGGCCTACAGCTGGTACTGATGTTTACTGTTGTAAGAAAAATCACAACACTTTCTTCAGGGATTCAAAGAATAAACAATAGGATAATATCCTCAAGAGAACTCGGCATAATCAGAAATTATTATAGAATTATATATATATATATATATATATATATATAGAGAGAGAGAGAGAGAGAGAATGCCGTCTCAAAAATAATATAGTGATTTTAGTTCTGGGAGTGTTGGAGCCCGTTCTGATATCTAAGAATCTTGACTGCTGCTGTGTGCCATAAGGGATCCATAAGGAGGATTGGAAAGCAACAGATGTCTATAATCATAACTCATAGAATAAGAACTGTCTTGTGGGGAGCTAGTAAGCTTTTGTTGCTTGGCTTACCTACAAGTGTTGCATAATGAGTTTCAAGAGCGGTTGGTCTCTGGAGCAGGAGCATAGCTGGGGTTTCAAATGTTGCTGCAGTTCTTGAGTGTAGGTGAAACAATGTTCTGTCTGATATTCCCATCAGGCTCCGAAGGAAATTTTTATTAAAAATTGTATTCTGTCTATGTTTAGCTAGCTCCATCTGGGTGCCTAAGAATCTGCATTCACTTATAAGATTTTTCTCCTGTTCTGGACCAAGCAGGAGCAGGGAGACATGTGAAGCCAGAGCTCTTAGCAGCTGGTGAGGGATGTTATCAATTGCAGCTGTAGAAACTTTGACAGGCCCCACTATGCGTCTTGGCTGTGATCCTAAAAGCCATTTCTAGGCAACTGCCTTCCCTTCAAAGCATCTTTTCTACTAGCTAGTGAGGTAGTCTTGTCCTGTAGAGCAGGCTTTTCAGACCACTGGGGGAAGACATGAAGTCTTTGCTGCTTGAGTAGGAATCTGAATATAATGGCTTAAGGAAAAGAAATCTTAGGAACTGCCTGAAGTGTTAAACATGATGTGGTTCTGGGACCACATGCTGATGTTCTGGGACCAGCTTTATGTTGCACCTTTTTTGATGGGGAAACTAGAGGACTGACCCACTCATAGAAATTGGCTATCCCATTTAAGTCCTGGAAATTTAATTCATTTATTTTTTATTTTTGACCACAAAAACTGCTATTTCCTCTCATACTTCTCTGGATGATTCAACTCTAGGTACCATAATGCTCCCTGCAGCCTAGTCCCAAGAGGCTCTCCAGCTGAGAGATCCTGGCCTCTTGGTAAAGAACACTCTTTCCTAATGGGGAAGCCAAATAAAACTTTTTTGAGATGGTACTGAGTTGCACTGTAGTTTCTCATCTATGTCATAGATGTCTTTTAGCCCTGTGTGATCTCAAGTCTGACCCATCTGATACCTGAAGTGAATGCTAGTTCGAGCTAGAAATCATGTGCATGATGTAGAACTGCACCATGGTAATTTTGTGGAAGGATATTCCCCTAAGGCTGACCTGACATGCTATAAGTTCATCAAAAGCTGGGCTGTTATTGCGGGATGAATGGTTCCCATAATGGAGTGCTTCTTGTGATTATTTTGTTGTATTTAATTTCTGACAGTTATACAAATAAAGCAGCTAGTGCTTAAAAACACTACTACTCACTTTAGTGGTATTTCCGCTCTGCTAGTGATTTTTTTTTTCGGGCAGCTCGAGTCCATCTGCAGCTTTTACCTCCCTTGATATGGAGCACACTGAAATTGCAGTGCCAAACTGGGACTGAAACAACTTGCCTATGTTTTGAGATGCATCTCATCATGCTTCCTTCATGGGAACTCTTCATGTCTTAGTAATTGATTTCACTGCTTTGTGTCACATTCTGAGCCAGCTGTACATTTTCCTTCCTGCAGAGCATTTCACACTGCACCTGTCTTAGTAGAAGTTTTGGTTTTCAGCTGTTAACACTCTGAAGGGATAAAATAAATTCTATTGCAGAACTGAGTTTCTCAGCAGCTGATGTAAATGAATACACATACACACCAGCCTGCTTGTTTCTTGATGGACAATCCAAGGTTCTCCCCTATTTCAGAAGAGATTTTTTTAGTCTGGAATTACTGGGGAGGGAGAAAGCAGGTATTTCTCGTATTTGGACCTGCTCAGACGAAGTCATAATCTTTGCCTAAAGAGATAAATTGAGTTTCAAACCAAAATATGAGAATGAACTTCCAGCTTCTAGTGAACTAATACTAAATAACTAGTCTTCCTTGCTTATTATTACTGGGAGAGGGCTCTGAACATCTTAAATTACTGGTCTATGAAACTTGCTGATCAGCATGTGATAAATCTCAACGTGAATGTAAAGTGATCACGGGATCCAATAGCAAGGAGCCTCTGGTATTTAGTTATGCAGTAAAGATAACCTGGAGGCAAAGATATGAACAGAGGTAGCTCTTCTGTGCTGCTCTTGTAGGTGCACATACTGCTGTCCACTGTGACCAGACCCAGTGATATGTTGCAACGAAATTACCTCATCTTATGGCTGATTCTCAGCAGATTGTTACGGACTTCTTGCGTGTGCTAAAACCTCCCTTGCCTTGGTTTTATAGTGCTGTGCTTTCAGCTATACTGACTCTTCCCTTAATCTCTTACTGTGCTGCACTGTCCTGTCTCAGTTCACTGCCTTCTCAAGCTATCATCTGACCTCTCTCTTTAGCCCACTGAGGTAAAGTGGAATCTGGCAGATCAGCCACTCTTTTTCCTGTTCTCTTTCTTAAAAATGTGTTACTGGGTACGTGCCAGCTGACAGTGTGTTTCAAATGTCTGAGCTGGTGTCTAGATTAGTTCCTGCAAAAACGCTGGTCGAGTTGATCTCCCTGCTGACGCTGCTAGTGGGAACTAAGTGAGGGCTGCTGCCTGATTCTTAGTCTGTGCATGCTGTCTCATCCTGAGAAGGTCTTGGGTCCCAAAGTGGGATGAGTAAGAACAAGGTTATGGCTGTCAGTATTCTAATTGCTTTGAACTATGATGTGTTCCTGCAATTGCTAATCTAGTAATTTCCATTTGTACTTGTGCTGAGCAGTAGCTGCTTCTTTCAAGGCTTTGAGAGTAGAGCAAGTTTCTCTGTAAAACACTGTCTTATGATTTTGCTTTTGCAGCATATAGACTTTCTGGTGTGAAACTTAATTTTGATTCTTTGCAGACAGCCTGAATATTTTTGACCTGGCGTACTCTTTTGCTTTGGGTGAGTCATTAGATCTGACTTGGGAGAAGAGGAAGCTCCTTTTACCCAAGTTTCTAGCTACAAACAGTTGCAGCACAGAGTGCTGACTGTTTGGAAGCATTTGGGCAGTGTCTGTTTCCAGCTGCTCTGTGGAATAAATATGTTTGTCCCACACTTACTTGCCCACTCCAAATGGGATATAGAGGACTTTGGGATAGCTTCTTTCTAGTTAATGGCTTCATGAGGATGAGCAGCTTGAGTGCAGAGATTTCATAGTGCTAGTAGTTGAATAAGCTTTGGATAGAAATGTTCCCATTCTTCTGCAGCAAACCAAATGCAATTTGACTAAAGACTAGTGTGCAAAGCATTACATTGTGTACCTCCCATAAGGGAAAGATTAGCATTATCTATGGTAAAACTACTGAAACCCTACTACAGAGAGCTCTGAAATCCTGTCTCTCTGACTGACCCCTCGGTCTCCCTCCCCCCGCCCCTCCCCTGCCTTTTTTTTTTTTTTTTAATTATTATTATTTTATTTTTAGTAAACTGATTCCAGCCTCCATCAGATTCTGGTCTGTTTTCTGTCATCCTGGGCAGGGCCAGCCTGTACCTTGCACAGGGAGAGGTCACAGTAATTCACTTGCCTGATGCTTTGTGCTTGGCTGTTTCCCAAGAAACTCCCTGGTGTTTCAGACACTGATTCACTGGCTTCTGGGGAAGGCAGCATGTGGACAGGGACGTCAGTCTTCTGCTTCAAGCACGTCTCAGGTGTGGAAATGCACTCCTTTCTCCGTGTCCCTAACACATGGTATGAGGATGCTTCTCAAGCTCGCTGGCCCTGACCCTTGGTTCCTCCTTGCTTTTTGTCCTCACTGAGCCCTCCTTCCTTCCAATACCAACAGGGGCTCCTTGGTGTTTGCAGCCCGGTTACCCTAGCGGTGAGCGGGGTGGGACTCTGCACCCATCCCCAGCCCTTGCATCAGAGCTGTTCAAGATGAGCTTTGATGACCAAGCTGTTCAGTCAGGACTTGCTCCCACAGCTGAACTTGAACTCTGTTTACTTGACTCCAAACCAATGGCATGCTTTCCATCTCCTAGCCTATAGTTTTCGATGCAAACTTCAGTCCTACCAATGTTAGACTCTGTATATTGTAAGGTCCAAGGGGTGATGGTTGTGGCATGTGACTCCAGAAGAAGCTGGTTACAAGAGAAACCAAAGTACCACCCTCAGTGGAGAGAGCATAGCTGTCTTAGAGCCACAGGTTAAGAAGAAACATGAAACTAGAAGTGCATTGTTCTTTAACACTTGGAAAACAAGCACTTAGCTTTTCTAGGACACTTATTCACCAATTTCATGAGCTTCTGGGGTTGGAATTGAACTGTATTAGAAAAAGGGCACTTGGCTATGGAATAAAATTTTAATAATTGGTATCTCTCTGTTCCCTCTAAATTTAATCACTGATGCTTCACTATATTTTATGTCTAGCAGTGAGCCTAATGCATAATGTGTGTATGTTCCTTCAGCAGGATCCTATTGACCTCACCAGGTCTTGCGTATCTGACTTGCATATCAGGTACACTGAGTTCAGCAGCTCTGCAGGGCACAGATCTGACCATCTCTTACTCCCTCATGACTACCAAAGCTGGCAACAGTGGCTGACCAAAACCCTCTAAGCTATATGAGAAACTCCAACCCAGTTGAACTATTTGTGGAGTAAATGTGTCCTTCACCTATATAGTGTGTGACATACATAGTGTAGACTATAGTCCCTCATAATCTGTAAAATGAAGCTTTTTGTGAGGAGGGAGGCTTTAAGGAAGCCTTTCACCTTGACAGATTTCACCCGAGCACTGATTAAATACGCAGGAGCCTGACCTTAACGCTTGATCCGGTAAATGAATGGGAAAAATGGGTAAATGAATGGGAAAGGTCTCACTGAAGGGAGACCTTTGACAGCTCCATGGCAGAAAGCAGTGAGTCTCTGGGGAGTGGCTGGTTCCTCTAGCAAAATGCAGAACTCATCTTGTTTGCGCAGCAAAGGCCTGTGGTTGCAGAGTATGGAAACGTGTCTCGAATTTCACAGGGATATGTGGAAACTTACTGGCTTTTGTACAAGCAGTAGCCTAACCAAAAATTGCTGTTGCTAGGAAGGTCAATGGTAAACTGTAATAAGCTTAAAAAAACTCTTCCACAGAGACAATCCTTTCGTTTAGTACATTGATCCCCTTGGTAGGGGTGAGTTAGAAACACTGAAAACACCCAGTTCTGTAGGAATCTGCCAAATGGAAGGGAATAGTCAAATGTTTGTCTGTAGATGGGGACCCTCTTGGATGTGAAGTTATAGTACCTGTAAGTCCGTATTCTAAGGTGTTTTTGATGCACACTTTTTTTATTAGACACGTTCTCTAACCCTTTTCCCTCCAAAATGGGGTAATATTGGGTTTGCATGGAAGTACCAAATGACTTCTGTTTTAGGCAGTGCCTAAAAACTGCCTAAAAACAGAAGATATTTGGGCATGGCCAGTAGAAGAGCTCTTCTCTTCTGAGATGCTGCTAAAGCCAGTTGTGGTAGTGATCCTTCAAGCCTCTCGGATGACATTTTTCTTTCTCATCTGCCCACAAACTTCTTTTTATAGCACTCTTCTGTGCAGTGGCAGGAGGCTGTGCACCGTGGCTACTGTCAGATGCCAAAACCAGCTTGTGCAGCAAGCTGTGCGGCTTTTGTTATGTTGGAGTGGTGTTGGCAAGCAAATTGGAACAACCTCCTTTAGCTATGAGTTTTAAAAAGACTGGTCAAGTAACTAAAGCTCGAAACTTTCAGTTATAAAAGGACATAAATCTCCTTCCCATATTCTGAAGCTTTTCAAATTCCTCTTTCAAAAAGTTGCCTTTTGATCATCCTAATGGTCAACATGACTTAACAGTACTAAGTCTCTTGAGCGATGTGTCTGTCATAAAATCACTACTGGGTTTCTGTTGTAGTGTATCAAACTACCTTAAACAAGATATAATTCAATGAAACATGACATTTTGATTCTATATGCATAGAAGAAAATGTGCATAAAATCATACGCTTAGACATTTTCCCCTATTGTTGAGTCTGAAATGCACCAACACTGCTCTCTGTATGCAGGGGGACATTTTCTGCTGATAGTGCTATTTAGGAGAGTGGCACTGGCAGCTTCATGCTCTGCTGCCACAGTAGACGCTGAAGCGAGGAGGCCTTAGGCTTAGTTCTTTACACAAGGAGCTTACCACTCTGAGCCCTATCCAGAAGGGGATGGCAAACAGACCAGGTAACTTCCAGGAGCTTTTATCGAACTATTGAGAAATCAATAGGGAACAGAGATGGTTGTAAATCATAGATCACTATGATTGAAAAAGACTTTCAAGGTCATTGAGTCCCACCATAAGCCACCATCCTGCTAAACCATGTCCTCATCTACATGTTTCTTCAATGCTGCCAGGGACTCCACCACTTCCCTGGGCAGCCAGTTCCAATGCTTGACTACTCTTTCCATGTAGAAAATCTTCTTAAAGTCTAACCTGAACCTCCCTTGGGCAACTTGAGGCTATTTCCTCTTGTTCTATTTGTAGTTATTCTGGAGAAAAGATTAATGCCTGCCTCGCTACAACCTCCTTTCAGGTAGTTTAGAGGGCGATAAGATCTCCCCTGAGTCTCCTCTTCTGCAAAAAAAAAAAGAGTAAAGTCTTTCAGGATCCCTACCAGTGGAGGGGCCTTTGCATGTCGGCAGCTGCTTGAAGGATAACTTGGCTCTTGTTGAACTTGGTGAATGAAACATGTGTGGGAGTTCCTCCTGAACCTAATTTTATAAGCCTTTCACGTGGAAGTCATGACCAGCTGGAACTCCAAGCATAAGGCTAAGTAGGTTTCTAGAGCTTTTCAGGGGTATTTATAATGAAAATACTTCTCTGATGCAGTGTTTTGATGAAGAAGTGCATGTAACCTTTTTTTAAAATTGAGTTCAGAGCTTTGGAGGTGCTACTTAAACAAGAAACTTAGTGTAAACTCGATTTGCTTTGGGTTGAGATATTGCTCTTCCCAAGCTTCTTCAGGTATCACTTATTTCTTATCACAGTGAGTAAAAGTGGTCATTGGGGGAGACAATAGGAATGAACATCATTTTCCAAACTGGAAAATAAAAAGATCAATCCGACACACTTCTAAAGATTTAAGTGCAAGGTATCCATTTAACTGCAGTTATACTCTTGCAGGTTAATAGCTCAGCAGTTTGTGAGGTGCTAATAAGGGTGTGCTGCCCTTGACGCAGGATATTTAATAGCTCTCACTAGCTGCAGGTGCCTGCAGGTACGCTGCTATTCACTAATACACACACTGTGTTTGGCATGATCTTTTAATAAGTTTTCAAAGGTCGTTAACTGTCTTGCTAATTTTTCAAAGCAATTATTTTCTCTTCAACTGTGGGAGAAAACAATTAGCAAAAAACTGATATTCTTCTCATTTGAGAAGAGACTGGAGAAATGTTAGTTACACTGAAATCTTTAAATTGTACCTTCTTGCAATGGAGGGACTGTAAACCATAGTAGTTACTAATGTCATTACTGATATAAGTGTAGGATTTTTTTTTTCCCTCTAGTCTTTTGAGATAGGTTAAACTTTGAAAGGAGTGTTTCCGAACTAGCTGGCTTATTACTGTTAAATCTGCAGAGTTTATAACAGACAGCAGATAAAAGCTAACATTACCTAAGTACTTAAGCCCAGCCTGATCTACGCCTCTATAACCCAGCACCTGATTGGAGATGTCTTTTCTGTACTGAATGTGGGATATTGAGAGCGCAGGTAGGGTGACCCTGCTCCAGTGCTTTTAAATAGACTGGCTTTGTTTCAGAGATGATTAACCTGTGAGAGAGATTTGTACTCCCACATAAAAATACGGGTTTCTTGAATTTAAGAGGTTACTAATACAGCTTGGTCCGAATAGGAAGTTTGATAGTAAATTAAGTTCATGTGTAAATTTGAGCGCCCCATGTTCCCTATGGAGCATTAATTACTGCAGTGTGTCTCTTCATTTTTGTTGCTGCTGCTGCTGTGGACATGCTTTTCAAGCAAGTAACTTTTTGTGGCCCAGGAGACCTACCTCGAGTTCTGTGAGTGGCTCCAAAGCCTCACTTGGACAACAGCTGTACAAGTTAAGGACCTGAGTATCTTGAATTGCTTTATCAAGAACACCCAAATGAACAAGCCTACCTGAGAGGCTTAAAGCGCTGTGCTGAGAGTGGTACTCTGAACTCTGGCAATTAACCACTGTGTTTTGTGTAGCCATTAATGGGTCTTCTGAAAAGTTTTCAATGTATATGAATATGGAGATGCAAAATTGGAGGTCAGGGTTAAGGGACAGGTAATAAATATGGAGCTATGTTGAATAATGTTGTAATGCATCATCCTTGGACTGAAAGGAGTTATAACGATGGTGTCCATAGTTTTAAACCTGTCTTTGAGCTTAATTCTAATTAGAAGGAAGGCTCAGGCAGCTCTGCAGCTTGGTGAATATTTGAATTAGTCATCCACAGAATAATGAAAATGGGGAAGCTTCTGATAACGTAAATGGATGGCTGATTAGTTTGGACGTGTGGAAGACAAGTCTCCAACTTTCCGGCACAGAAAAGCCACAGGCACTCAGAACATCTCACTTTTTTTTTTTTTTTTTTTTTTTCCTGTTACTCAAGGTCACCAAGCTAAAGAACTAAACAATGATCCAGTAAACAAATTTTATCTGTTTTGAATCATAAATAGCTTAAACTGTGGCCCTTTTAAAAAAAAAAAAAAAAAAAAAAAAAAGTGTTCTGTTTCTCCATGATATACATTCTTTAATTTTTTTTAAAAAATAATTTTTAAAAATTTTTTCACAGCAAAATTATATGCTGTGAACTAATAGGAATAAGGCTTAAAAGGAGAGCAGTAGTAGTTCACAGGTTATCTCATGATCTAAATGCTTGAGGCATGATAGCCTTGTACAGGCAGTTTAAGAAGATTAGAAAAGAGAACCAGAACAAGTGATAGTGGCTTGTCCTGAATTACTTCATTCCTGGCCTTTAATCTTCTAAGGTATGTTCTATGCTTTCAGCCAGACTAAAGACTTGCAATTTAAAAAACAAAAAACAAACAAACAAAAAAAACTTCTGCGTGCTTGGAAGACGTCAGCTGTATCTCAGTGTGATCTAGCTTTGGAATAGATTATAAGCTTTTTTCTTTTCTTTTCTTTTTTTTCCCCTCCACTCTTATCCCATAAAATGGCAATGCATATCACCTTTCTGTGACTTTGAAAGTCCCTGGATGAAATCTTGTTAGTTCTTGAATAGTCTAAGATGATGCTTGGCCATGCAAATGCAACCAAGGTATAAATCCACAGCATTATTGAACAGCAGTTCTTTTTCTTTTTTAAAACATGATTATCGGTTAGCTACTTGTGGATCTTCTGAATATATGAATCTGTAAGCAAAAAAACTAAAACAACAAAAAACCAGAACAATGTGGTTTATTCCTAGTTATCAATGGAACTAAAAGAAACTTTCTTATAAATTCCTTTCTTACCTGTAATCCTTTCCACTCGCACTTGATTTTGGGCTTAATATGCCCAAACATCTAAATCGCTGGTTCTCGATGTTGGGTTTAATTTTCAATGGTAGCTGAGAGAAGGCTTCCTTCTCTTCCCCATCACAATTGGTGGAGAAAATGAAGCCAAATAAAGCCTGCGACTGCTGACGATTACTTGCACTTCCATCAAATCTAATTGAGGAAAGGGATTTGTGTAACAGCACAGTGTGTGTGTCACAAAGAACAGGATGATTAATAACACTCCACTGTTAAGTGTCTTGTTTGCTAGCCTGCATAGGAGAACTATGAGACTGCAGGTGTGCCACCAGCTCCTCAGCCCTGTGGCTTGCTGGCAGTTTTCTTTCAGAGGTTCATCAGCTGCTTGGTCCATGATATAGGTAGGGGATCAAGTGCTCTTCATTTTTAAGTAGGTGGTGATCAAGACAGCTTTTAGGTGCTGTGGCATTGCCTGGTGTGCTGGTCTCTGGAGCACAGGCATGGCCACAGCTGAGTGTCTTCCACTCTGTTTGTGTGCTTTTGTCTTTCCCTTGTGCACAGACTGTTTTTGTGAAGGTTCTGCATGTGCAAATCAATGTGGTGGTGCTATTTCATGGGCTGAGAGTGATCATCAACTTGGTACTGACTTCTTCTCAGACGGAAGCAGTCACCTGCTACTCCACTTAGATACTCACAAGTCTGTGGGGCCAGATGGGATCCTTGCAAGGGGTTCTGAGAGCTGGTGAAAGTGCTCACCATGCCATTCTCCATCATCTATCAGTGGTCGTGGTCAACTGGAGAGGTTCCAGATGACTGGACACTTGCCAGTGTAATGTCCATCTACAAGAAGTGTTAGATGGAGGATCTGGGGAACTATAGGCCTGTCAGCCTGACCTCACTCTTGGACAAAGTTATGGAGCAGATCATCTTGAGGGTCATCACACAGCATGTGTGTGACAACCCAGGGCATCAGGCCCAGCCAACATGAATTTGTGAAAGGCAGGTCTTGCCTTACCACCCTGATCTCTTTCTATGACCAGGTGACTTGCCTAGTGGCTGGGAAAGGCTGTGGATGTAGTCTGCTTAGCCTTGAGTGAGGCCTTTGACACAGTTTTCCACTGCCTTCTCCTGGAGAAGCTGACAGCTCATGATTTAGACCAGTGTACTCTTTGCTGGGTGAAAAAATGGCTGGATGACCAGGTCCATAGAGTAGTGGTGAACAGAGTTAAATCCAGCTGGCGACTTGTCCTGAGCAGTGTTCTGCAGGGGTCAATGGTGGGGACGGTCCTCTTTAATATCTTTATCAAGGTTATAGTGAGGTGGGGGTCGATCTCTTCTCCGCAGTAACTACAGATGGAACAAGAAGGAACAGCCTTGGATTGCTCCAGCGGAGACATTAGGAAGAATTTCTACATGGAAAGAGTAGTCAGGCTTTGGAACTGGCTGCCCAGGGAAGTGGTGGAGTCACCGTCCCTGGCAGTGCTCAAGAACCGTGTAGATGACGCACTTAGGATCGTGGTTTAACAGGCATGGTTCTGAAGGGCTTATGGTTTGACTTGATCTTGAGGGTCTTTTCCGACCATAATGATTTTATGACACTAAATTTTACATTTAAGAGACCTGCTTGGGCTCTACTTTGTGGCATCGTGTATTAATAATGCAGGGGAGAAAGGCATGTACTTCAAGATGAGGATGAAAATAGAAAAAAGTGAAGTCAGGTAGACCTGGAAAAAGTGGGGTAGGAGAAATGAAAAGTAGGAAAGCAGGTTACCTTTTTCTGCTAAGCACTTGAAACGAATGATCATATGTTTAAGTTGTCTCTGAGTGATGAAAATGACTGTGAGATTACCAGAAGTGCACCGCTTCCCTGAAGGTAGAAGAAGGAGGAATTAATGACTTAGTAAGTACAATTTTAAGCTAATGATGCTTGAAGGGCCTTATCACAGCTGGTGAGGGTACTCTGTGACAACTGGAATTAAAGATTGCCAATAATCTGTTGTGGTTGAAGACCAAGCCTTGCCCTGCAGACTAACCACAAGCTTGGCAGTGACTTGGCCTCCTTCTTGGCGGAGGAGGGTGGCACTGTCCAGCCTACAGACTAAACTTGTGTGTTTAAGTAGTCTGTGTTAAACAGTACTCTTTGTATTCCCCTGTGCCAGCTTTCATTTGCTTATAACCACTACCAACAATTGTTTGATTTTCCTGAAACTTCTGTAGTTAATCTGGAACTCAAATGTTCTTTGCAAAAGCAGACATCTGATATTTGGTCTCATAACTGCTTGTGGCTATAGAAAGCTCTCTCTTCTTCGTCTTTTTCTCTTGTCTAAAAGATGTAAATAGCCCCATAAAGCCAGGATGGGCAGAGGAGGAATACCTTTTCTCCTCCTCCTTTATGTGCACGTAAAGAACACCTTCAGATGAAGTCCAGGTCCAACTCAGACAACAAGCAAGAATATGCCTTGCTTTAGCAGAGCAGGAGCTATGTAGCACTTAGGGGTGATTCGGTAGCAGTTGAGAATGTGATGTTGAGTCTGCAGCACTGTCTCCCTTCCACGTCCAGCCCGTTGCCACTGCTGTTGCTGCGCGGGTTTCTCCACTGCGAATAAAAACCCTTTGTATGGGGCCACGGCATGGTGTATTCCACTCCTCGCTGTGGATTCAGTGTGCTGAACTCTCTGGCTTAAGCCACTGACAAAAGAGCAAGGCAAGCAGACACGTGTAGCCAGGTTGAGCTCTCATCCCTCTTGAATGCCGGTGCTGTTGGGAACAAAGCATTTCTCAAGCAGTAGGACAACTTTGCTTCCTCTCTTTGTATCATACCCTCTCAATACATGTGTGGCAATTTTTAATGCCCCTTAATAGAGTGCATCCTCCTGTGTGATGTGCACGTCACAAGTGGAGGTTGTCTGACCCACTTGCTTTGTTTACTCCACACTCGAAGCAGTACTCTAGGTTAGATTCAGGCAAGGATGGGTGAATGTGCTCATGGTGCCTAGTGGGATGATGTGCACAGACTGCCGACTGTGTGTGGATATTGCATATGTGGGTGCACTACTAATAGCATGCCTCTGATGAAAGCTGCCTTTACTCCACACACCTGAATGGAATGAGGGCCCCAGTGCTGCTTTGTCAGACCAGAAATCCCAAGCTGTAAAGAATCCAACTAGCAATGGGTTTGCAGAGACCCTGTGTCACTGACATGTTGGGTCATGGCAGTGCTGTGGATCAAGTTGGAAGGGAGCAGAGTGCTTCCTTGGAATTTGTTGAAGAAGTAATCTAGAAGGAAAAAGAACTAGGATAGAGAACATATGGAACATACAGGCCAAGGCAGCACTAAACCTTCTGGGCTTGTTGACAGCCTGAGCTTCTGATGGAGGGAGCTGTGAGCAAGTACAGGGGCAATGCAGCGTAAGTATGGCCTAGACCTCATAAAAATAAATGTCTTCTCCCTCTGCCTTCCTCCTCTAGTAATGGAAGTGATGGGAACATTTCTGGGAGAATGGAGGAGACCTCTGCTACACACAAATATTGTTTACTAGTGTGAGAACACTCTCACACAGGGTTCTCCAAGAAATGTCTCCCTTCCTTTTTACTAGAAATATTATTGTTCTTGCCCCATGCTGTGTGGGTTCTTGATGTTACAATGTGTCTGTAGAACCTTTTTAACTTTTATTTACGCATCTATAGTGTGCTCAGACAGTGACTAAGGAGAGGGCTTGCATTCCAGTGCAGGTAATACCTGTGGTAGGTCTTTGCCCTGCCAGAGGGAAGTCTGTTGATTTACTGCAGTACCTCCTCAGGGTGCCAGGCATTGAGCAACTGAATAAAACGCCTGTCTATAGTTTCAAGTAAAGTACAAATCTTAGAACAGCACAACCCAGTAGGATATGCAGTGTGAACCATGTTTTGCCAAGAATAGTACATTTGTATGGTGAATGAGGAGGGTATTTGAAGTGTTAATATCTGGTAGTATTGCAGCTGTCAATCCACTGCATCTCATTTAGGCCTTATACATTGGCTTATAAGATTGCCCAAAACGGCATTCCAAGCTGTTGCTTCTACGTAGCAAAAAAACTTCAAGGTGTGGGAGACGTATGAATGCAGTACATCTCCCACTTGGGACGCTCCCCTTGGATGCTCTAGTATCTTTGTATTGGCATAGTAGTAGGAGAAGCGGGACACAAGTTCAGAGGAGAATTACAAAGGCCTAATTAGTAATATGCTTTCTGTGGCTAGTGAGCACAACCTCTCTGGCAGGGGCTCTTGTTAATAATCCTTTATTTTTTCTTTTTTTTCAGGTTGTGAAGACAATTGGCTTAAGAGAGGTTTGGTTCTTTGGACTTCAGTATCAGGACACCAAAGGCTTCTCAACATGGCTGAAACTGAACAAAAAGGTATGTTTGCTTCAAGCTTTCATCTGTTCTGGGCTCCTATCTCTTGGAGAACAGGGCTGGGTCTAGTCTTCATATCAGGGTTCTATTCTTACTTCTCTGAAAACTGGGAATGTGTTGAGATTAACGAGTTGGCACTGCCTTTCTTCAGTCCTCCCAAGGAAGGAGGAGATATGGAGCCCAGTCCCGTTCTGCCTGCATGTAGTCCTGTCTGTTATCCAGCCATATCTGTTATCCTTTCCTACAGGGGCTAATGTAGTGCTCCTGTAAGCATCTTGACTGGAGAGAAACCTGGGAAAGTCTTGTGAAGACTTATGGCTTGCTATAAATGCTGTGGGGAGAGATGTTTACCACCCGGGAGTGAAAATCTTAGGCTTCTCTGCATGCTCACTCCTGCACTGGAAAGGAGATTTTCTTTCTAATGCACACTTACTTCTTTCTCTTTCTGTGAGCCTGCTCCACTCAGTTGGTACGTTGCCTGTAAAACCTGATCAATTCTGTCACTGCAGGTTACGGCACAGGATGTACGCAAGGAGAGTCCCCTGCTCTTCAAATTCCGAGCCAAGTTCTATCCAGAGGATGTGGCAGAGGAGCTGATCCAGGATATCACGCAGCGCCTCTTCTTCCTCCAAGTGAAGGAGGCAATCCTGAATGATGACATTTATTGCCCTCCAGAAACAGCTGTCCTCCTGGCTTCTTATGCTGTCCAGTCAAAATATGGCGACTTTAACAAAGAGGTGCACAAGGCTGGCTACCTTGCTAGTGACAAACTGCTCCCGCAGAGGTAAGTGAGGGTGACAGAGCGCTGGAACAGGCTGCCTGGAGAGGTTGTGGAGTCTCTTCTGTGGAGATCTTCAAAACCTGCTTGGATGCAATCCTGTGCCACATGCTCTAGGTGAGGGGGGTTGGACTAGATGACCTCGAGAGGTCCCTGCCAACCTCAGGCATTCTGTGATTCTATGAAGTGAACCTGGTGGTTTTGGATTTTCTATGGCCTAAAGGGTTTAATCTTAAGAATCTTATAGCTACTAAAGAAACTGTAATTAGAAGTAGTGGGAAAAGCTCTGAAAAATAAAGATATAATGGTAAAAGAAACACAGATGAGTGGGATTTGATGGAAGTGTGAATATTTGCCTGTTTCCCTGACTAGCCTTGTACTTGGGCCACCTATGGGAAAGAACTGTGGGCCGATAGAGAACTCAGTGAAGTTGCTCAAGAGCAATGTCATCTGCATGTATGTGGATGTAGTGGTTGGTCTCAAACATCCCATGTGCCCTTCTGACGTGCTACCATTTCCTTTCCAGGGTTCTAGAGCAGCACAAACTCAACAAGGACCAGTGGGAGGAGAGGATCCAGGTGTGGCATGAAGAACATCGAGGAATGATTAGGTAAGAGATGCAGTGTGGCACTGCTAAATGTAAGATAGTGTAAAATATGCTAGTGCGTAACATCAATGTAGCATCAATTATAACTTCTCCAGGCTGACTGCTGGCATTCCTCAGGTTATTCTGCTAAAGAAAAATGAAGTTCATGCACCTCTACCCTTGCTAGTTTCCATGAACTGGCTGTTTGTAATATAGCAAAGCTAAGCTTGCAGAGCTTATCCACTGTTGTCTTCTAGGGGGAGATACTTGGAACTTTTCCAGATTGTTGCTGTTCTGTGTCTGTAGGAAGACAGTACCTTCTCACTCTAGTGACTAAAATGGACTGAGAAAGGAATATCTGCTTTCTTTTTGCATATTGCAGGGAAGATGCTGTCTTGGAGTACCTGAAAATTGCACAGGATCTGGAAATGTATGGTGTGAACTACTTTAGCATTAAGAACAAGAAGGGTTCTGAACTATGGCTAGGTGTAGATGCTCTTGGACTCAACATTTATGAGCAGAATGACAGGTAATAAACCTCTTTTTGTTGCTGCCTTCAGCTTCTTTCCAGTTCAAAGGAATATTCAAAATAATCTTTTTTGGAAGTCAAATATCTTAAACCCTACTATCTCTGTATTGTTCTTGGTTGTATTTCTCACTTAGAAAAAATGTGATAGTCAATTCACTACTTAAATTGATTTGAGAACACACTTTGATAAAACATGTTGCTTTCGTTTCACTTGCATCATTGCAAGTCTTCCTGCCACAGATATGCTCCTCAGTTAGTTTTATATTAAGAAGAAAGGAAAAGAGGAGAGGAAAAAAAAAAAAAGGCAGGTGTTGAGGAGCTGCTTCCTGTTTGTGGCTCATGTAAAATTGGAGATACATAAACTTGTTGATTCCAGTCAGTAGTAGAGTATTGCAATATCATGAGGGCTGATTTGGCAGAATTCTAGGCTTTGCACTGTAGGTCAAGAATTTGGAATGACTTGGGACGTCTGTCTCCTTTACTTTACATTTCTGCAGGCTAACACCGAAAATTGGATTCCCTTGGAGTGAGATCAGAAATATCTCATTTAATGACAAGAAGTTTGTTATCAAGCCTATTGACAAGAAAGCACCAGTAAGAAACAACTTGAAATATATATATTTTTTAAAAATTCTGAGCACTTTGTTATTGTTGAGTGATCTGGCTTTTTACTGTATGTAATCTCATTATAAATAATAATAATCAATAATAAAGAGATTACTTATTGCCTGCTCTGTTCGGGCAGTATGCACAGGATGGGCATAATAGCAAATAGATAGTGTTTAGTCCTGATGAGGAAAGGAGAATATTTGTTCAACCTAAACTTAAGCTATTCAAAGTTAGTGGAAGAGGTATGATCTTGGCTTTGGGTTTCTGGTTCTCTTAAGCCTAGTGAGTTCTCTGACCTTTAACTGCAACAGCAGAGGCACTTATGTTAAAAATGAACGAATCCAGCCTACTGGATTTAGTAGCATGCAGGAAGATTTTTTTTTTTTTTTTTTCGCAGTTTTTCCTCAAGCATAGCTTTTGTCACCCTATCTGAAGCTGAAGTGTCAGGTGATCTTGTAGGGTATACTAGGAACTTTTTATTATTATTATTATTATTATTATTATTATTGTTATTATTCTTTTAAATGAAATAATTCAGCTTGGTCTCATTTTCAAGGTCCCTTAATTTTCTGGGTGCCTTCTGATACTTCTTCTTCCTCTGGTCGCTTGTTTCACTGTTTCTTGGAAAACATTTACTGTTGCTCCTTGTTAACAGAACGAAGTTATTTATCCACAGGACATAATGTTTAACACCCATTCTGGCATAAGAAAAAACATTACACTTCATGTAGCTGGCAAGAGTACTGCGTGNTTTTTTTTTTTTTTTTTTTTTTTTTTTAATAAAGTGGAATGGTGAGGCTAGTCACTGTTTCAGAATGTCTGGTAAACCAGATGTGATTGTGTTTGTAATAACCATGAATCCAAGTCTCTATATACTCTAGGTACTAGCAATGCTTTGCAGCGAAGCACAGCTTGCTGTAGCAGCAAGTTGGGCATTTCTGCCCTGTGTGCACTTATTGGATTGAAATTCATTCCTGAAAGACAGGTCTCTGATTACCACTGCTGATAAAATAGATACTGGTGAGAAAAGCTGGCTAACGATTCTAGGAAGGTCAGGGTTTTGAGATGCACTGTATTCACAGAGGACTGTTTCTGCTGAAGGAGTAGGTCTTAATGCTGCCTTCTCCTTCTTCCAAGGACTTTGTATTCTACGCCCCTCGGTTACGGATTAACAAGCGAATCCTGGCGCTTTGCATGGGGAACCACGAACTCTACATGCGCAGGCGTAAACCAGATACCATTGAGGTGCAGCAGATGAAGGCACAGGCTCGTGAGGAGAAGCATCAGAAACAGATGGAGAGGTTGGTGGGGTTCTGCTCAAGTTGGGCTTGGTTGAGCACTGCATGGTAACATCATGTGCTAGGAAAATTGCCAAAAGCACCTTACTGCTAATCTCCTTGAGCCAGCAATGGGGCAGATTGCTTTATGCTTCAGTAGATCAAACACATTGATGAAAATAGCACTCATTACAAGGGTGACCCACTGTCAGGCTCTTAAGTTAAATATATGTCCATCTATTTGACAGAACTTGTCTGAGGCTTGATAGGAGCTTTTTCTTTCGCAACACTGCTCCTATGGGTGCCTCCTAACAGCATGGATGCCCCTGCATTTGGCAGGGCTTTTCTTTCTGCATTGGACTTCAAAGGGTTTCAGCTAGATTAAAGCTAATCAGCTCAGTGCTACAGTAGTGTGCTCATAGCTTCACCAGGAAGTGCCCCACTTTGAGCAGTTGTTAATGCTAAACTGCATTATGATTTTCCCCCTTCATCAGAGCCCTGCTGGAGAATGAGAAGAAGAAGAGGGAGTTGGCAGAAAAGGAGAAGGAGAAGATTGAACGTGAGAAGGAGGAGTTAATGGAGAGACTCAAGCAAATTGAGGAGCAAACCAAGAAAGCTCAGCAAGGTAATATGGGAACACCAGAGTATTTCCTAGCTGCATATTCTGAGTGAGAAGACCTACCAATTATTAAGGCTAGAAACATGTCTGAGCTGTTTGGCTCTCCACTGTAGTGCTAGGACCTTGTTTTTGCAGAACTGAGTTGGGCTTCTGAAGGTCTCAGTGTGCAGCTGCTGAGACTTGCATTGAAGATGATGGGAGGTGTCCAGGCTGAGCCAGGGCACCTTGTATGCGCTGGCTGGGAGCTTTATCCTAGCACCCCTGTGAGAGGAAGAAGTGGGGAAGCATGGTGCCTGTTGCATTGGCCAGCCCTATGGTCTTTGCTGACTGATTGCTTGGCCAGCATTATCCTGGCAAAACGCTGTGTGCTTCTCTGCCTCTAAAGACACCATTTTGATCCGAGTACTTTTCCTCAAATGCTGTTAGGCAAGTAATCTCCTGACCTTGAACAGGCCTTGCTCCAGCTGTATGTGAAGGGAGGAAAGGGGACAATTGCTTGAATGTCTCCTTGGCCTGATCCTGCAAAGGGAAGCCCTTATCTGGGGATTGGAGGTGAGGGCATCTTCTATAGTCAATCTGTACACGGTCCCTCTTCAAACACACTCTCCTGTCTTCTCAGAACTGGAAGAACAGACACGCAGGGCCATGGAGCTGGAGCAGGAGAGGAAACGAGCTCAGGAGGAAGCAGAGAAACTGGCTAAAGAGCGTCGAGAAGCCGAGGAGGCAAAGGAGGCCCTCCTGAAAGCATCCCACGATCAGCAAAAGACTCAGGAACAACTGGTGAGTGAACTAAAAATCTGGTAGGGAACATAGTGGCAGCTTTCAGAGCACTATGAATGTGGTGGAAAGCATACTTTGTTTCTTTTTTATAAAGCCTCAGTCAGATGAGCTTGTGCCTAAACGCAGGTGTATTTGTGCAGTATATCTGTCTTATGGTGCACTTTGAATGCACTTGTAGGCATTGCTGAAAGCAATGTGGAGCTCATAAATTACCTTCCTTGGCTTGGGTTCAAAGAAGTGAGATCTGTATTTCTGGAGAAAAAAAAGTATTTTTAGCTTCCTCTTTCCTTGAATTACAGAGATATTAACGTGACTGAAGAATACAAAAAGACTTTCCTCTTATTGAAAGGGTGTTAAAGATACTAATTCTATTTGGGATTTGGATTAAACACATTATTTAGCAGCAATCTGGGTTTTGTTCCCCCTAAAAGCCTTTCTTTTGCAGGCCGCTGAGATGGCAGAACTCACAGCTAGGATCACACAGCTGGAGCTGGCCAGGCAGAAGAAGGAGAGTGAGGCCCAGGAGTGGCAACAGAAGGTAAACAGAATCCAAACAACAACTATATATTTCCTGTTTTGTTGTTTGTTTTGTTTTGGTTTTTTTTTGACTTCCACACCATCCCCATATTTTTTGGCACCTTTGCAAATGCACAGCATTGTTCTTCCTGGTGAAATGAGTGTCTTATTCTAGTTCCAAATAGAAATAGTCTTATTAGGTTGAGTTATCTTCTATGAATTGTAGCTGTTCTTCAAAGCTCTGAAATGAAGGTTTTTCAGGTGATTGGTATCACTTCAGTGTGCAGTAGCTGCAGGGCTTGCTACATACACCAGGTAGTGCTCCTGCATACTGCTTTTGGGCAAAAGTCTCTTGTACTGTGAAGAAACCTTGTCTGCATTGTCTAAGCCATGTGGCTGTCCTACTACAGGCACAGATGGTGCAAGAGGACCTTGAAAAGACCAAAGAGGAGTTGAAGACTGCCATGAGCACCCCCCATGTCACTGAGCCCATGCACTCTGAGAATGAGCATGATGATGAGCAGGATGAGAATGCTGCAGAGGCCAGCGCAGAGCTGCGGTCAGAGGCCACCATCAAGGACCGCAGCGAGGAGGAGCGCACCACTGAGGCGGAGAAGAACGAACGGGTCCAGAAACACTTGAAGGTAAAAAGTTGACAGCAGAGAGAGCCTGTGTGTCTAGGTGTTGCCTCTGCTCTTGCCACTAATGCATCTGGCAGGTATCATTGTTTGTATCCTTGTTCAGAAAGAAAGGAATCCCGATCTTGCCAGTTAGTTTAGTAATCACAGAAGTGGGTGGCAGATCTTGTCTCCTGGCACTTGACTTCCATTTCATGGGTAATAGTGAAGCATTTTTGAGTGGTGCCAAGAAGCAGCATCTGTCAGATGCAGCGTACTGCTGTGAGTCGCACCATCTTTGACAGCTGCGCCTAGCGGCGGCTGCAATAAATTGTAGGACTTGGTCCAGTTTCTATCAAGCAGCTGTGAGTAACTTTCTGACTAGTTTGCACTGTTAAACCCTGAGAGCAGCCCACTAGCACTCAGCATGGGGTAGGTGGGCAGTGCTGCCCCTCCGTGCTGCAAGGATCAGCAGTGTCCTGCTGTTGACTCTTCCCACTTGCTTTGTTTTGCTCTGCACTGACTGAAGTAGTGTCTGCTTGTTCTGCCTTATGTTGTGGTGGCTTTGCACAGGCAGGTTGACAGAACTGCCCTTTGTCTTCCACAGTAAACTTCAGAAGGCTAGTAATTCCCTAGTTTGGCTGGACATTCCTAATGTCCTTAGGAATCCCTCCACCAGGCTTTCCTACTCTCCATCTGGAGTGGACGGATGACTGTTCTTTTCCTTGTGCTAGAGAAAGATAAGCAGGATAGGAGTATTTGATGCTTTATACCTTAAAATATTAAGGAAAGATACTAACTTAGGTGAAGTTTCTTGTTTCTGTGGGTACTGAACCTTTAGGAAAGCTGGACGAGGAAGCCTCTTCCTGAGAAGAGGGCATATGCTAACCCCTTCCTGTCTGTTTCCCATTCCCAAAGGCTCTTTCCTCGGAGCTGGCAAACGCTCGGGATGAAACGAAGAAGACAGCCAACGACATGATCCACGCTGAGAACATGCGGCTGGGCCGAGACAAGTACAAGACCCTCCGCCAGATTCGACAGGGCAACACCAAGCAGCGCATTGATGAGTTCGAATCCATGTAAACTCTCCCCTGCACTGGCCGCCCTGCACTCTTCTCCCCTTCTCCCTTCTTCTCCCATCACTCACTCGTAATCGTGCTGCGCTGGAACCACTACAGAAGAGTGACCATGGTCTTATTTATAGAGTTTTGGGCAAGTGCTGCAGTTCAGCAACAGAGGAAATCCAACATCTGCTTCTTCCTGGGGGTGGCTGGGGACACAAACTTATATTGGGGAAAATTTGAAATTTGAAATCGCTTGGCTTGGGATGAAGTCTCCCTGCATTTAGTTTTGTATTGCTTGTCAAATCAGTTGTGTTGTTGCTCTCTGCCACTGGGTAAAGAGGCCAGCAGATATTTTACTGATTTACTTTCAGTAAACTGCTACAGTTTGACACTGTGCCTTTCTACTAACTTGTGCAAACTTCAATATTAAGCTTAATGGCCAGATTCTAAATTTCTGCCTTTATACAAGGTATAACTCATGTAGTTGAGAAGGGGAGGCTGGAGATAAGGAGTAAGAGTTGGTGGTATAATGCAGACTTTCTTTTAAAAGACCAAAGCTTTTGTCCTTAAAACTTAAGCAGGCAAAATAGCTAAACAGTGGTGTTAATAATGTCTTTTATGACACCTAATGGTGTTAGCTCTTCTTTTTTTTTAATGATGAAGTTTTGAATCTTCTAATCATGTGGAGGCCTTTGGAATATTTCCACTGAAATGTGTTTTGGACCATCAACTTCCTGTTTTCCAGAAGAAAAGTTTTCCTCTGGGTAAATTGCTCTTGTTTACTGTTGCTTGCCTGACTTGAATGTAACCAGTGAAGCAGAAGTAGCTAAAGAACATTGCCTTCCATTTTGGGGTCACCGGTGGAAACCTAGAGGGATAGGGGGAAATGCAAAGAACTAAAATTTGTTGTAGTTTTCCCTCCTGGTTGTGGAATGAGATTTCAGGTGTCGAGAAGAGGCCTTTTTAACACATAGTCACTGGTGCCTTATGACTGCGTATAGATCTACTGTAGCTCAGTTGTCCTTACTTTTTATAATTATACATAGTTTAAGCAATGAGAAGCTGGGACCAAAAATTACTTTTGTTCTTGGGTCATGTACAAGTCTGAAACTGTCTTCCTAGCTTCGTAGCATCAGAGGGGGAAGGACCACAAAGCATTTTTCTGGCTACTGCCTTAATCCTCACTAGCATCCTGCTAGGCCCCTTTGCAGATAAGTAGACCCCGGTGACTTGTCCTGAGATCAGGCTGTGATAGTTAGCAGTGCTCTCGACACCCTGTCTTCTAAGCTATCCATTCCTGTCTGTGCTGTAGCTACCCACACTCCTCCATTTCTGCGGAAGGAACAGCCATGTATGCTCAGGGGTGAATGGATTTTTGCAGTGATCCTTCATGGAAGGAAATCTCCAGCTTTACGAGAGGCATCTTACAAAGGGAGTCAGTCCAGCTCAAATGGAGTTCTCCTTTGCTTATGCTTGCCTTGGATTAGCCTGTTCCTATAGGAAGTCATCAGGTTAGCCTATAACATGACTTCTTGCCTAGCATGATCTTAAATCTTTAAAACATTCTTTGTTTTGTGGATGCCTCTCTTCTGTCTGTGGTATCACTGATAGAAGGAAACCATCTGAATACGCAAGAGCTCTTTTGGCTCCCCACCCTATGGACACACCCTATGGATAAGGTAAAGGGGAGTGTGCCAAAAAGAAATGTTCATATCAGTGTTAATAAACTGCAGTATTTCCTCAATAATTCCTTGGGCTGTTAGCAACACCCTCACCAGTGCTTTTTTTTTAAAAAAAAAAAAAAAAAAAGCAATGCAAGTCTGTGTGGAGATGCCAACCAACTAAACCTCTGGCAGGAGCATCACTCCATGCTCCTTCTATGCATCCAGCAGAGTCACTTGAATGCCCCCTTCTCTGCCCTGGACGCAGTGTGTCTTTGGCAAGGGGATGCAGGAAGCCTTTGGCCAAAACAACATGCTCCAGTGCTTTGAGCACCAATGAAAGATGGCAGTTAAATGTGTCAGAACCGATTTGCATATTTCTTTGCTGAAGGGTTTTTGGCACTGGCTCTACATGAGTCTCATTACTGGGAACAAACAACTGTTACTTCTGGTGCTTCAAAGCTGGTTCTCAGCACTTCTGCTCTGTCCATGGCAACTACTGGCGCACCTGGTATTTAAAAAGCCCTTATTGCGTTTTAACAATTTCCTAATGAGAGGATATATGGTGCCTGGCATTTGTGTTCAAATAATAAACCAGTAAACCTCTTTCTGCTTTGATGGGTCACACAATACTGCTGAACTTGTGTACTGCAATGCTGGTGTGACTTCTGTTTTTTTTATCGTTCTAATTCCGAATGGTCCAATGCAGGAATAGAACGGGTTGTGCCAGTGAGTCCACCTAACTCCTTATGTAGTTGTTTCAGCCCTGCCCTCTTCTTAACCAGTATTATGTTAAAAGTGGTATCTAATGATATTTGATTTCAATATTTCTAGCTATGCACAATTAGAAAATATTAGTCATGGGAGAGAGGATACTTTTATGTCTCCCATCCTTTGGAAATGTATACTGTATTGTAAAGAGATGATATTTTGCAAAAAAAAAAAAAACAAAAAAACTAATGTAAGAAGCTTTCAGTATTACAGTGAGATTTCTAGAATTTTTTTTATTATTTTTTAGAATATAGTGAATTTTTCTTCCTCTCCCTGTTCCAGGTTAATTGGATAAATACTCCTCTTAGGCTTGGGGGGAGGGAGTTACTTTAACCAATGTTTGCCTGCCTTGTGGTATTGTGGGTTGCCTTTTTTTTTTTTTTTTTTTTTTT